>JARQOD010001559.1:0-95484 GCA_033576555.1 Oophaga sylvatica | reverse complement strand
CACATGGAAACTCTTGATATAAGAAAGATATATATCTTTGTACCGTGGAAACTCGTCTCTTTTATCCCTCATTTTGATATATTTATTAGATCCCTCCCTTTCATTATCTGAAGACCCGATGATAAGATCCTTTGGAAAAAACTATGTAAACTGTCAGCGAATAATATGTCTGTTTATCTTTTGGAAAAAATACCCATTACTATTTTTCTAAAAAATGTGCCCAATCTTCCAATCATTAAATGGATAAAGCTCGGGATTAGAAATGCTTGTTCTTTCATCTAGAAGAAGAAGGAGACGCAATTATTAACTTTCAAGCACTGAAGATATTTCATGGTCTTCCAGATGATAAACTACTTAAGGAACATAACATAAAGACATAAGGAAATACATAAGAAATAAATGATCTCTTCCCTTGTCTCTTCATTGAGCCATCAGTAGACTGCTAGATAACAAATCATCTGATATAATTTGGCACATTAAAAATATTTATACATTCTATAATTTGGATCTAGAATTAGAAAATATCTAATCCTGTTATTATTGGGCATTGGATTTAAGTTAGGAATTCTCATTGTTTAATTGGCACCAAGCAATAAGTAATACGGATAAATCCAACAACGCCAATATCCATGAGAACAAGAATATTTTCTAATATTTTAATGTTTTCCACTTCCTCTTTGTGTAAAAAATTATTTAATAAAAGATACTTTAATGAAAAAAATTGCAGTGACTTGTCCAATATTGATCCTAGTGTAATATCTAACTCTACCAGGAAACTCTACGGGTAAGGCCACGTTACCACGTTCAGTATTTGGTCAGTATTTTACATCAGTATTTGTAAACCAAAAAAAGGAGTGGAACAATCAGAGGAAAAGTATATTAGAAACACGTCACCACTTCTGGATTTATCACCCACTCCTGGTTTTGGTTCACAAATACTGATGTAAGAAACTGACCAAATACTAGATGTATGAATGAGGCCTATGTGAGAAACTATCACAACGATACCATCCATGTGTTGTCCATTTTTCAATTACTGAGAGAGGAAATTGGAGAAAATTGTTTTTTCCTTACTAGTAAGAATGAGTAGACCCTTGGAAGTTTGGATTTTAGTTCCTGACCAGAACTTTAGTCCAAAATTCGGCTTGGCATCAGAACTTGTCTCAAACTTGAACCTGAACCTAAACCCCATTAAAAACAACGGAGACCCAAACTTTGGAGATGGAATATATTCTGTTTTTTTCCTCCCGAACTTCCCACAGAACTCTGAACATTAAAATGCACCCCGAGGAGAAAGTCCATGGGCGGGAAACTAAGTGTACAGGATGAACCCCAAACTTTTAGGTTCTCGTTTGCTCATCTCTACTCATTAGTGAAAAAAAAATGATGAAACTCTGAGCAATTACTGATAAATCTCTGATGACAGTGATGATGGTCTGATGAAACTCTGAAAATAATAGATAACTCGATACGTTTTTCTCGAACATCATAAAAACTGCGTCTGAATGAGGTCTTCTTGTGGTAAACTATGATCTTCCCCCTTGGAATTAATTGCAGTCCTCACTCCACACACTGAGGATAACAGTATATGATGTATGTGTGCAGCTATCTGGACTATCTGATGGAATGGCAGCTACCTGTACCTCCTGTCCGTCACCTCCACTTACTGGGTGCAGGGCAGGGGCTTCCTAAATTTTGCCGTTTCCTACCTTTTACGACCCTTATTTTAATATACATTTAAGAGCAGTAATCAGAACAGCCACAGGCATTGATGCATCCAGGTATTATATTTTCCATAGACAAAGATAAATATACAGAGATCTTAATTTCTAAACATTCAGTTACCTTGTGCTAATTTAAGGGCAATAAATGATGACAAGTTGTCTGCTCCGACACATATTGTACATGGGGTCATATAATAGAAATAAAAGGACATATGACTGCACAATAATGTCCAGTGTTAGACTGGGTGCACATGATGCTTATTTAATTCTTGCAGATTTGGTGCAGATTCAGATCTACAGCATGTCAATTCTTTCAGTATTTTTGTAGCATTTTGTCACACGTTGACTTTAATTAAGTCAGTTAAAAACTCTATAAAAATGATTGTGGATTTTCTGCTTTTTTGTAGCATTTTTAGACAGCAAAGATAGATAATTAGCGATAAGTGAGTATGCTCGTTGCTCGGGTTTTCCCTAGCACGCTTGGGTGGTCTCCGAGTATTTGGAAGTGCTCAGCGATTTAGTTTCTATTGCCGTAGTTGCATGATTTGCGACTTTTGACAGCCTGAATATATGTGGGAATTCGCTAACAAACAGGCAATCCACACATGCAATCAGGCTGTCAAGTAGCCACAAATCATGCAGCTGTGGCAACAGAAACTAAATCTCCAAGCACTTCCAAAATCTCTGAGAACACCCGAGCATGCTCGGGGAAACCCGAGCAATGAGTATACTCGCTCATCACTATAGATAACAGATAGCTAGATAGATAGACAGAAATATACAGTCACTTGCAAAAATATTCACCTCCTTAGTGTTTTTCTTATTTTGTTACATCACAACCTGGAATGTCTCTGATTTTTTGATGGCTTACATCAGTTCATGTAAAGTACATGCCTACAACTGTGAACATTTGGTTTTCTTTTTATTGTGAAGCAAGCAACAAGTAGGATAAAATAACTGAAAACTTCAGTGTGCATAACTATTCATCCCCTCAGTACTTTGTGGAGCCTCCTTTTGTGGCAATTACAGCTTTCAGTCCCTGTTACAGATTCTCTCATCTCTTGGCATCACAGGCTTGGCCCTATCCTGGATATCATCATATCTAACAAACCGAACATTCAGTGTCTCCCTCTCCCACACCACCTCCTCACCTCGCCCCCTGTCTGTCGGTGTTCCCCAAGGCTCAGTTCTTGGACCCCTACTCTTCTCCATCTACACCCTCGGCCTGGGACAGCTCATAGAATCCCATGGTCTTCAGTATCATCTCTACGCCGACGACACGCAGATCTACCTATTTGGACCTGACCTCACCTCCTTACTGACAAAAATCCCACAATGTCTGTCTGCTATTTCTGCTTTCTTCTCTGCTCGCTTTCTAAAACTGAACATGGACAAAACAGAATTCATCATCTTTCCCCCATCTCACTCTACCCCCCCACCAGACCTGTCCATTAACGTCAATGGCTGCTCACTTTCCCCAGTCCCGCACACTCGGTGCCTCGGAGTGATCCTCGACTCTGCCCTCTCTTTCAAGCCACATGTCCAAACCCTAGCCTCCTCCTGCCGTCTCAAACTCAAAAATATTTCCCGGATCCGTGCATTCCTTGACCATGAAAGTACAAAAACACTAGTGCATGCCCTCAACATCTCTTCCGCCTCGACTACTGCAACCTCCTACTCTCTGGCCTTCCCTCTAGCACTCTGGCACCACTCCAATCCATCCTGCACTCTGCTGCACGACTAATACACTTGTCTCCCCGTTTTTCCTCAGCCTCTCCTCTCTGCCAAGCCTTTTATTGGCTTCCTATCGTTCAGAGGCTCCAGTTCAAAACCCTAACCATGACCTACAAAGCAATCCATAATCTGTCTCCTCCATACATCTGTGACATGGTCTCCCGTTACATACCCACACGCAACCTTCAATACTCTCAAGATCTTCTCCTCTACTCCCCTCTTATCTCTTCTTCCCACAACCGCATACAAAGCTTCTCCCGTGCCTCCCCCATACTCTGGAACTCTCTACCCCAACACATCAGACTCACGCCTACCATGGAAACCTTCAAAAAGAACCTGAAGACCCACCTCTTCCGACAAGCCTACAACCTGCAGTGATCATCAGTCTACTGAACCACCGCATGACCAGCTCTACCCTCTCCTAGTGTATCCTCACCCATCCCTGCAGACTGTGAGCCCTTGGGGGAAGGGTCCTCTCTCCTTCTGTACTTGTGTGTGCCTTGTATTGCTCATGTTTACTGTACTTGTCTATATTTGCCCCTCTTCACATGTAAAGTGCCATGGAATAAATGGCGCTATGAAAAACTATAATAATAATAAGTCTCTAGGAGCTTTCCACATCTTGCAACTGGGATTTTTGTCCATTTCTCAAGGGAAAACTTCTCCAGCTCCATCAGGTTAGATGTTTCCTCTGGTGAACAGCGATCTTCACGTCTGACCACAGGTTCTTCATTAGATTAAGGTCTGGGCTTTTACTAGGCCACTTCAAAACATTTACATATTTCCCCTTAAATCACTCAAATGTTTCTTTACTGGTTGTGTCATTGTTGTGTTGGAAGCTGAATCTCCGTCCCAGTCTAAAATCATTGACAGACTAAATCAGGTTTTGCTTAAAATCATCCCTTTATTTTGCACCATCCATCTTCTTCTCAACTCGGACAATTTTCACTGTCCCTGCTGCTGAAAAACATCCCAACAGCATGATGTTACCATCATCATGTTTCGCTGTGAGTTTGGTGTTTTGGGGGTGACGAGGTGTGTTGGTTTGGTGACAGATAAAGCGTTTACCTTGGAGGCCAAAACGTTCAATTTTGGTCTCATCTGAACACAGCACCTTCCTCCATATATTTGGGAAGTCTCCATGTCTTTTGACAAACTCAAAATGAGATATACAATTTTTGTGTATATGCAAAAGCTTTTTTCTGCCCACTCTTCCATAAAGTAACTGAAAATATATAAGGTACAGAAGGGCTTCAAAACCAAAATCATAGAATCATGCCCTATAGGCAATCCTTTATTGATAAAATACCTCAATGGGTAGCACCCAAAAATGACCGTGATATAAAAAACAAAAAACAAAGTGTATACCTAACTTAAAAGCTATGGGGATAGCCTAGAGTCCCTGATGTAGGTCTGGGCTGTCACCTGCCTAACAGCGGAGGTTGGCACCCTAGGGGGAAGCGTTGTGGCGCCCCCGCTCCACGATGGCTGACCCTAGGGTCCCTGTTAGGCCCTTACACCTTAGGGGATACCTCTACCCAGATAGTAGGGAGACCCTAACATTAATACAGAGACCAGCTAACATTAAAGGTGACCCTAAGTCCCCAAAGTATTAAAAACAGTTCACAACACACGGGGTGGTGGGAAGTATAATGGAGATTGGCACAGATCTGCTGTACAAACTGCTAGTATACAGCAGCCTCCTTTTATGAACAGGAGTTATGATAAAACTGCCTTCTTGTGCCACAGCTTAATGAAAGTGAATGTGAGCAGTCTCATACTTGTTCACTCACTAGTCAAAGCTCCTCCAGTGTATGGGAAGTCTAAATGTGTGTGCATACCAGCCAGTCAAATGTAAGCTAAGATGCCATCTATAATTGTCAGCTATTGGACCAAAAGTCTAGTCTGAACTTATAAACACACTGAAAGAATGACTAGAGCATATGATGACTGGAATAAATAAGACGCATCGGCGTCATCAGAAGGTCATTGACACTTGATTTTAGTGTCATGTTAGGGGATAGCAATATTTGAAGATAAATGTATAAGGCAGCAAGATATAATTGATGTATACCTTCCCTAGCAATGCCCGATGTACCGAATAGGAGATAGGTACAGATATAACATTCCTACAGGTATGGTGCTAAATGGGGAATAGGTATATATATTGCCTTCCTGTACGTATAATACTAATCACCCATCATCATGATGTGGATACACTGAGAAACTCCATTATAAAATGATATTAATAAGAAATGCGTAACGATACTCATCATTTCTCATGGTCACCCCACCACCATCAATAGTAGCGCCTCAACGCGTTTCGCCCCATGGGCTCATCAGGAGTCCAGATGTACAGATGTCCGGTGTCAAAATGACATATGATAAATATGAGGAAGTCACACAGCATCTGTTAGTCTCTGCACCATGTCATTTTGACACCGGACATCTGTACATCTGGCCTCCTGATGAGCCCATGGGGCGAAACGCATTGAGGCACTACTATTGATGGTGGTGGGGTGACCATGAGAAATGATGAGTATCGTTACGCATTTCTTATTAATATCATTTTATAATGGAGTTTCTCAGTGTATCCACATCATGATGAGGGGTGATTAGTATTATACGTACAGGAAGGCAATACATATACCTATTCCCTATTTAGCACCATACCTGTAGGAATGTTCTATCTGTACCTATCTCCTATTCGGTACATCGGACATTGCTAGGGAAGGTATACATCAATTATATCTTGCTGCCTTATACATTTATCTTCAAATATTGCTATCCCCTAACATGACAATAAAATCAAGTGTCAATGACCTTCTGATGACGCCGATGCGTCTTATTTATTCCAGTCATCATATGCTCTAGTCATTCTTTCAGTGTGTTTATAAGTTCAGACTAGACTTTTGGTCCAATAGCTGACAATTATAGATGGCATCCTAGCTTATATTTGACTGTCTGGTATGCACACACATTTAGATTTCCTATACACTGGAGGAGCTTTGACTAGTGAGTGAACAAGTATGAGACTGCTCACATTCACTTTCATTAAGCTGTGGCACAAGAAGGCAGTGTTTATCATAACTCCTGTTCATAAAAGGAGGCTGCTGTATACTAGCAGTGTTGTACAGCAGATCTGTGCCAATCTCCATTATATTTCCTACCACCCCGTGTGTTGTGAACTGTTTTTAATACTTTGGGGACTTAGGGTCACCTTTAATGTTAGCTGGTCTCTGTATTAATGTTAGGGGTCTCCCTACTATCTGGGTAGAGGTATCCCCTAAGGTGTAAGGGCCTAACAGGGACCCTAGGGTCAGCCATCGTGGAGCGGGGGCGCCACAACGCTTCCCCTAGGGTGCCAACCTCCGCTGTTAGGCAGGTGACAGCCCAGACCTACATCAGGGACTCTAGGCTATCCCCATAGCTTTTAAGTTAGGTATACACTTTGTTTTTTGTTTTTTATATCACGGTTGTTTTTGGGTGCTACCCATTGAGGTATTTTATCAATAAAGGATTGCCTATAGGGCATGATTCTATGATTCCACTCTTCCATAAAGGCCATCTCTAAGGAGTGAATGTCTCTGCTTGGGAACTTCACACCTCTTCAGGACTACTTTTGGTTTCTGTGCTGCCTCTCTGATTAATGCCCTCCTTGCCAAGGGCTGAGAGTGTTGGTGGCCGGCCCTTTCTTGGCAGCTTTTTTATGGTACCATTTGAGGATAATGAATTTTTTGGTGCTCTGGGGATAATCACAAATTGGGATTTTTTTATAACATAAACCTTAACTTGTTTTTCTCAACAACTTTGTCCCTGACTTGTTTGGAGATCTCCTTGGTCTTCATGGTGTTATTTGGAGATTTCCTTGGTCTTCATGGTGTTATTTGGAGATTTCCTTGGTCTTTATCATGGTTTATGGTTAGTGGTGCCTCTTGTTAATGGTTTTGAAGCCTGACAGACATGTGACACTTAGATTGCACATCAATGTCACGAAGCATGTGACTTATCAAGGTAATTGTTTTAACCAGAAATTTTTAGAGGCTTCAACACAAATAGGGGTGAACACATATGCACATGCCAATTATTAATTGTTTGATCCTATAAATTTAATTTATGCCTATGTTTTTTCTAACTTCATCAACTTAGACAATTTAGTGCATCACACACAAATCGATTATGAATTATTTAATCACAGGTTGTAAATAATGTAATAAAATAGGTAAAAAATCCAATGGGGGTGCATACTTCCACAAGCCACAGCATATCTATTATCTATATATATTATCTATCTTATAGCATTCATTGCTGTCCAAAGGTATGTAAAAATGTATCGCAAATGCATAAATATTGCTGCTTTTTTTTCCTGCCAAGAGATGGACAAATGGTGCAGAAATTTTTGCATCCAAATACTCAAAGTGTGCACATACCCTTGGTGTTTGCCTTTATTTGACTGGATAAACTACACTTTGAGTTTAATTCTGGTTTCACCAGTATGATATAACATTTAGGGAAGAATATGCAGCCTAAAATTCCACCACTTGAAGTTATTACAGCAAATATTTCTACAAGAACTGTGTTTTTCCCAGTAACACTCATGTAGGATGGGATGAAAGCCACCCAGACACTGCAGACCACCAGCATGCTGAATGTGATGTTTTTAGCTTCATTAAAACGATCAGGTAAATTTCTGGCCAAGAAAGCCACAATGAAACTAATGGCTGCAAGTAGTCCCATATAACCCAGGAGCATGGAAAAGGCCAACATTGACCCCTCATTACACTGGAATATGATCTTATCCTGATATAAATGAGTGATCATCTCTGGGAAAGGAGGAGAAGTAGATAACCAAATGATACTGAGTTTCACTTGTATAAATGAGCAGAAGAAGACCACACAGTTTGTGATCTTCATACCAATCAATCTTCTCCAGGAACTTCCAGGTTTAGTTGCTTTGAAAGCCATGTAGACCACGATGGTCTTAGCAAGAATAGAAGAAATGGCTACTGAGAAGATGATCCCAAATGAAGTCTGACGAAGCATGCAGGTGACATGTGTAGGGCGACCCAAAAACAAAAATACACTGAGGAAACTCAACATGATGGAAGCCAGGAGAATGAAACTCATGGTTTTATTATTTGCTTGAACAACTGGAGTGTCTTGAAATAGAATGAAGATTCCCAAAATTAAAAATGTTTTAAGAAAACATAAGACAGAAATTACAGAAATGACAAGAACTGCAGGGTCATTGCTGTAGGAGAAAAATTCAATAGATTTCGGTACACATTGATTGAAGTCATTTGGCCACTGATCTTCTGGGCATTTTTGGCAAGATACACTGTCTAAAAAAAGAAGAAAGAAAACAGTAAATCTTAACCCCTATAGGACTACTCTATTGAAGAGTTTTGGATAAAGACATATTTTAGAACTTTGGTATTTATGATATCATCAAAGCACATCTCAGTAATGGCTTCAGGTATCCAAGTAATTCTGACATTGTCTTTTTCATTACACACTTATCTCTATTAATGATCATTTTTGGTCTAAATAGTTTGTATTTTTGTTTCAAAATAATAAAAAAAAATATTTTTATCATTTTAACCCGTCTATAATACATATTCAGTATTTTGCATAAATATGATAAATATGAATAGATTTTATCATTTCAATGCTTCAATATTATATCAATTTTACTTGTTTTCTAGCTTGGAGCATATCACAATACTTTGAAAAATAATAATGCAAATTGTTTTCTTTAGTAAAAATTTTGTTTAATGAACTTAGCAATATTCGAAAAAAACAAAGATGCCAAAAGGATATAATACTCCAGGTATTTATGATAACATTTTGAAAACTATACATCGTGCAGAATTTTTTAAGAGCATGATCAGTTTTTTAATCCAGAGGTTTTTACGGAAGATGTAGAAATCAGAAGTGAAAAAACACGTTTAACTTTATTTTACACATGCATCTTTTATAGCACATATCTTTTAGGCACATAGCAATAGAGCGGAAAAATACACCCCAAGATTGATAGGACAATGTCTCTGGAGCTCAGAATCACATCAAATGGAGAAATCTGACTATTACATGCATGGCAGGGTCTAAAAGTAAAGAACCTAAGGCTTTCAGAGTCCAGATTCTACATGACTGGCTGAGCAACCACATATGATGTTTGAAGACGCTCTTCAGCTATCAGAGTGACAGAAAACTCCCAGTAGTGACCCCATACTATAACCCTGAGAGTGCAGTCAGATGGTTGTATAACACAGATGACGATCGCATCACAGTGCATGGACTGGCCGGCAGCTCTCCTGACCGAGAGCGTCACAGGTGCAAGGAAACACATGAAGCTGTCATGCTCGGGTCAGGAGAACCGACTGCCTGTCCACGCATTCTGATGCGATTGTCGAACGTATTGTATGACCATCTGGCTGCACCCTAAAAAGAATATCTTGGGGTGTGGTCAAGATTTAGATCACATAATTTTTATGCAGGATTTAGTTTAAACCTGGAATGAAAACATACATTATCAATTATTAAATAAATTCATTGCTAAGAATTCATTGTTTAGAATACATGTCTTTCAAACAGCAAGCAATATTATAGAGAATTACCTCTCAAAGGTTATCACATTATTTCTCTTCAGTTCAGAAATGCAACCAATGTTGTCCAAATTTGCTTCTTGGATGTATGGCAGGATCTGAATATGAAGGAGCAGCCTAATGCTTTCATAGCCCAAATTTACCATAAATGGTTTATCAACCCCACTTTATGATTGAAGAGGCTCTGAGCCATCATTACCCCAAGAAGTGACCCCATTTTGAATACTAGAGCTTTGAAAATAGTTTATCTAGACATATTGTCATTTTTTAACTTTATAGTTTTTTATGCAGGATCAAATGGATATCATGAACCAAAAACATAGTTTTCATTTTTTTCACAATTGTGTCTTTTAGAGGACTTATTTTTCAGATGCAGAGCTTATGATCAAAGAAAAGCATTTTAACTTTTGTTGATTAGTTTACCTCAAATTCAGAAATACCTTCAAATTAGCCCAAATCTTCTGCCAGTTTACACAGCAGGGTCTGGGAGTGCCGGAGGTACACAGGCTTTTTTATGTTGCACTTTCATTTCATTTGGCCCGAGTACCTTCTTTTACATGCCATGTAGTGAACACAGCTAGCATGTGGGAGAAGGTTCTCTTGTCAGGTGAGATCAAATTTGAACTTTTGGGGTTAAATGCAAAACACTACATGTGGCGGAAAACTAACACTACACATCACCCTGAAAACACCATCCCCACTGTCACATATGGTGGTGGCAGCATCATGCTGTCGGGAAACTTTTCTTCACCAGGGAAAGGGAAGATGATCAGAGTTGATGAGAAGATAGATGGAGCTAAGTACAGAACAAGTCAGGCAGAGAAAACCTGTTAGAAGCAGCAAAAGATTTGAGACTGGCGCTTAATTCACCTTCCAGTAGGACAAAGACATTTAACATACTGCCAGAGCTACAATGGTTTATAGCAAATCATATTCATGTGTCCATTGACAGTCCAGATCTAAATCTCATTGAGAATTGGTGGGCAAAAATTTCAGCCTTTAGATGTGCAAAGCAGGTAGAGATTGACCCCAAAGACTTGCATCAGTAATTCACTGAAAGATAACTCTACAAATGCACATTACAATATTCAGATTTATATTTTTTAAATATTTAGAAAACCATGTATCATTTCCATTACACTTAACAAAATTTTGCTAGTTAATGTTAGTACAGTCATGGCCAAAAGTTTTGAGAATAACACAAATATTATATTTTCACATGATCTGCTGCCCTCTGGTTTTTATGTGTGTTTGACAGATGTTTTTATCACAGACAGAAATATAATAATTGCAAACATATGAGTAACAAAAGCTTATATTGACAGTTAGAATGAGTTAATGCAGCAAGTCAATATTTGCAGTGTTGACCCTTCTTCTTCAGGACCTCTGCAATTCTCCCTGGCATGCTCTCAATCAACTTCTGGACCAAATCCTGACTGATAGCAGTCCATTCTTGCACAATCAATGCTTTCATTTTGTCAGAATTTTTAGGTTTTTGTTTGTCCACCCGTCTCTTGATGATTGACCACAAGTTCTCAATGGAATTAAGATCTGGGGAGTTTCCAGGCCATGGACCCAAAATCTCTGTTTTGTTCCCTGAGCCATTTAGTTATCACCTTTGCTTTATGGCAAGGTGCTCCATCATGCTGGAAAAGGCATTGTTGATCGCCAAACTGCTCTTGGAGGGTTGGGAGAAGTTGCTCTTGGAGGACATTCTGGTACCATTCTTTATTCATGGCTGTGTTTTTAGTCAAGACTGTGAGAGAGCCATTCCCTTGGCTGAGAAGCAACCCCGCACATGAATGGTTTCAGGATGCTTAACAGTTGGCATGAGACAAGACTGGTGGTAGCGCTCACCTTGTCTTCTCCGAATGAGGATTTTCCTATTGCCCCAAACAATCGAAAAGGGGATTCATCAGAGAAAATAACTTTACCCCAGTCCTCAGCAGTCCACTGCCTGTACCTTTTGCAGAATATCAGTCTGTCCATGATGTTTTTTCTGGAGAGAAGTGGCTTCTTTGCTGCCCTCCTTGAGACCAGGCCTTGCTCCAAGAGTCTCTGCCTCACAGTGCATGCAGATGCACTCACACCTGCCTGCTGCCATTTCTGAGCAAGCTCTGCACTGCTGGTTGCCCGATCCCACAGCTGAAACACTTTTAACAGACGGTCCTGGCGCTTGCTGGTCTTTCTTGGGCGCCCTGAAGCCTTTTTGGCAACAATGGAACCTCTCTCCTTGAAGTTCTTGATGATGCGATAGATTGTTGACTGAGGTGCAATCTTTCTAGCTGCGATACTTTTCCCTGTTAGGCCATTTTTGAGCATTGCAATGATGACTGCACAGTGTTTCTTTAGAGATAACCATGGTTAACAGAAGAGAAACAATGATGCCAAGCACCAGCCTCCTTTTAAAGTGTCCAGTGGTGTCATTCTTACTTAATCATGACAGATTTATCTCCAGCCATGTCCTCATCAACACCCACACCTGTGTTAATGGAGCAATCACTGAAAAGAGGTTAGCTGGTCCTTTTAAGGCAGGGCTGCAATGATGTTGAAATGTGTTTTGGGGGATAAAGTTCATTTCTAGCCAAATATTGACTTTGCAAGTAATTGCTGTTAAGCTGATCACTCTTTATAACATTCTGGAGTATTTGCAAATTGCCATTAGAAAAAGTGAAGCAGTAGACTTTGTAAAAATTAATATTTGTGTCATTCTCAAAACTTTTGGCCATGACTGTATATCACATAAAATCACTATAAATACATGCAAGTTTGAGGGTCAAATGTGAAAAAATTTGGAAAAATTCACAGGGTATGAATACTTTTTAATGCTCTATCCTAAGGTACTTTCAATGCTCTTTTTTTTACATTTGGAGGAAAATAGGGTGATCCGCTGTGCATATGGGGTACTGAAGGAGTTAATTAGGGCTAAAGGAGCACTGAAGAAAAATCAGTCTCCAGAATGGTCAAGGAGCCCTGACGCATGAGCACTTCAGTACTTTGACCTACCCTCAACAGAGCAGAGAAGTAGGCCTGCACAGGAGCTCAATGCCGAGGAGACTGTGTAGATGATGCAGGGACATACCATCCACAAGAAACAAGAAGGAGGACTGTGATATTAAGAAGATGGGAGGTGATGGACCAAGAACATCGACACCTCTCAGAATGGACCACCCCACAGGTGAGTATAATGCAGTTATTTTTCTTCTCTTACAGGTCGGGTTAGGGGCTTATATACAGCATTATAGAATGCTGTATATCAGGCCTGAAAGGTGGTGGCCTTATCTCATATCTGCCAGCGGCGAGCAGACGTCTTTAGGTCTAAGTCCTTTGTCGCTTCATCTGAGCATGCCCAGTGCAAGATCTCCCATTGGAGATCAGGGGTCACATGCTCAGATACAGCTGCCACTTCTATTGGTCCTTCAGGAAGGTCCTCCGGCTGTTGATGTTCTGAAGCAGCTTCCCATTGGTCCTTCCTGGAAGGTCTTTTTCTCGTGGCTGCTATAAAAGGCTGTCCTTACCGCACGGCAGTGCGCTAGGATCAATTTCATTATGTGCTTTGCGCCAGTGGGATCATGCATGCATGTGGTTAGGGCTCGGCTGAAATAAGACCCTAGAATACCGGCACCTCTGGTGAGGAGATTTCAGTGCATGTGGTTATGGCTTGGCTGAAATAAGCCCCTAGAATACCAGCTTCTCCGGTGAGGAGATTGCTTGATTGCGTTGCTGTCTGCATGATCATGGACTGCTATCCGCACAGCAGTTATCTGTGTATCCCTGTGGTGTTAACAGGACACAGTACCTATCTCTGCGTATTTACCTCAGCGACTCTGTGGTGTAACAGAGTTCGCTTATATTACCATATAGCACTGCGGCATTCCCGCTAGCGGCTCTGTGGATTAACAGAGTTCGCACTATCTGCCACAGCGCTATGGCTTTATTTTAGCGACTCTGCGGGATAACAGAGTTGGCTACTTACGCCATCTTACTAGCAGCAGGCTTTGCCTGCACGGTCGACCCCGGGCTGCGAACACACCTCTCTACATTATTTATTAGGTGCGTTCCGCAGACCCTAACATAATCCTAGTGCCAGGGTCTGGCTAGTAAATGGCAGATGACCAGCGTTTACCGCAGTACATCCAGCAGCTGGAGGGTAGGTTGGCGGCTCTTGAGCGCACAACCTCAGCTGTGGATGTTACCGCAGTCGCTGTTCAGGCTGCTAGCGAGGCTGCAGCCAGTTTGTCCTCTGCCACCTCTGCCCCTACATTATCCCACCTCCAGCTTCCTGACAAGTTTGCCGGTGACAGCAAGCAATGTCGGGGATTCGTGATTCACTGCACTATACAGCTCGAGCTTCTGGCTGCACGTTTCCCCACGGATCGGGCACAAGTGGATTTTATACTGTCTCTACTCTCGGGCAGAGCGTTGGAGTGGGCAACGCCGCTGTGGGAGCGCGACGATCATGTGGTGTGGAGTGCTCCTCGTTTCCTGGAGGCTCTTAAAAAGGTCCCTCAAGGACCTCAGGTCACCCACGATACGGCGCTCCAACTGCTGGCATTGGCACAGGGTTCGTCTTTGGTCAGTCAGTTTTCCGTCCAGTTTCGGACTCTGGCCTCAGAGCTATACTGGTCGGATAAAGATCTCATTCCAGTCTACTGCCGAGGACTGGCTGACCATGTTAAAGACGCTTTGGCTACCAGGGAAATTCCCGCCACTCTGGAGAAGCTTATCTCCATATCTACCCGCATCGACATCCGTTTTCACGAGCAGAGTTTGGAGCGGGCCCAGTGTAGGCAGAGGATTCGGTTGGCTCCCACCTTTGCCAACCTCTCGAATCCCCCGATCTGGCGTCCGAACCCCAGAAGGCTACAGAGGTTCCTCGTACAGGACCTAAGTCTCGGGCCGTCCGAGTATCCGTGGTCTGTAACCTTTGTCAGCAGACAGGACACTATGCAAACAAATGTTCACAGCGATCGGGGAAGCGATCGCATCTAGTGGCCCTGGGAGGAGGTTCACTAGAGACAGCGGCATTTTCCTCCAAGATGACATTTAAAGGGACAGTCACTGTACATTCTTCCACACTTACAGTCGAGCTTTGTGTGAACTCAGGAGCAGAGGGGAATTTCCTGTCATCTACCTTTGCTCGTCGCCACGCAATACATCTGGCAGCGCTCGACAAACCAGTGACTGTCCGGTTAGTGAATGGGTTGACATTGCCCTCGCCAATTACACATCAGACTGTCCCTCTTACTTTGTCTGTAACCCCTTCCCATCAGCAGATTATTTCCCTTCTCTCCTTCCGAGGGAATAGATGAAATCCTACTGGGAGTTCCCTGGCTCCGTTCCCACTCCCCTCATATTGAGTGGACCTCTGGTAGGATACTGGGTTGGAGTGAGTCATGTAAGGACAGATGTGTCAGGGAGTGCATTCAGGTTACCACTACAGAGATATCTGCAGATCTTTCTCCTCTTCACAAGTGCTATCAGTTATATGCAGACGTGTTCTCTAAAAAGGCTGCGGAGACTCTGCCGCCCCATCTTCCCTACGACTGTCCTATTGACCTCTTGCCTGGAGCAGAACCTCCTCGGGGAAGGGTCTATCCCCTCTCTCTTCCTGAGACGGAGGCTATGTCTCAATATATCCTGGAGAATCTGGCAAGAGGGTTCATTAGGAAGTCGGTGTCACCAGCATTAGGGGGGTTCTTCTTCATGCAGAAGAAGAGTGGAGAATTATGTCCGTTTATAGATTACAGAGGTCTTAACGCCATCACCATTAAGAATAAGTACCCGTTGCCCCTGTTCTCTGAGCTCTTTGATAGGCTCCGGGGAGCAAGGGTATTTACTAAATTAATCTGCGTGGTGCTTATAACCTGATTCGCATCGTGAGGGGGACGAATGGAAGACGGCTTTTAATACCAGGGATGGGCATTATGAATACCTGGTGATGCCCTTCGGGCTCTGTAATGCCCCGCCGTTTTCCAAGACTTTGTCAATGACATCTTCCGGGATATGCTTTCCACCTCTGTAGTAGTCTATCTGGATGATATTCTCATCTTTTCTCCAGATATTGACTCTCACCGGAGGGATGTCTGCAAAGTCTTCGACCTGTTACGGGCGAACTACCTCTATGCAAAGTTGGAGAAATGCATGTTTGAGCAGGAGTCTTTACCTTTCCTGGGCAATATCATCTCCGCCCAGGGATTGGCTATGGATCCTGCCAAACTACAGGCTGTGATGGATTGGCAAGAATCCCATTCTCTTAAAGCGGTGCATCGCTTTATGGAGTTCATTAATTGCTATCACCAAATCATTCCCCACTTCTCCACTTTGGTAGCTCCCTTGGTAGCCCTCACCAAGAAGGGAGCAAATCCCAAATTGTGGTCAGAGGAGGTCTCCAAGAACTTTGATTCAATTAAGTCCCATTTTGCTAGCGCTTCCATCTTACTTCGCCCCGAGGTTGATAAGCCTTTTTTATTGGAGGTCGATGCCTCGTCCATTGGTGCTGGAGCAGTCCTTTTTCAAAAGGATGCTCAAGGTCGGAAACATCCTTGTTTCTTCTTTTCCAAGACCTTCACACCAGCGGAGAGGAATTATTCCATTGGGGATAGGGAGTTGCTAGCCATGAATTTGGCCTTTTCCGAGTGGAGACATCTCCTGGAGGGGGCTCGCTTTCACTTTCAAGTTTTCACTGACCACAAAAATTTGGTCTATTTACAGACCGCCCAGCGGCTAAATTCTCGTCAGGCCAGCTTGTCCCTGTTCTTATCTCGGTTCCATTTCACCCTCCATTTCCTCTCCGGTGAGAAGAAAATTCGGGCCGAAGCTCTTTTTCGCTCCATGGTGTCCTTTGAGGAGGTGGAGGAGGAGCCTCGGTTGATTGTCCCCACAGAGAGCCTAAGAACTGTGGCCCCGGTTTCGCTTGAGTCTATGCCACCGGGCAAGACTTTTGTGCCCACCAATTTGCGACCGGAGGTACACTCTTGGGCACATTCGTCCAGGGTGGGTGGACATTTTGGGGCAAAAAGAACATCTGAATTGCTGGCGAGGACATACTAGTGGCCACAAATGGTCCGTGACGTCAGGGAATACGTTCAGGCGTGCGTCTACTGCGCCAAGAATAAGTCACCTCTACAACGGCCAGCTGGGCTACTTTTCCCTTTACCGGTGGCAGACAGGCCTTGGGAGATGGTCGGGATGGATTTTGTGGTGGGCTTACCCAAGTCTCGGGGTTGCACCATCATCTGGGTGATAACCGACCACTTCTCCAAAATGGTGCACTTGGTGCCCTTACCATGGTTATCGTCTGCATGGGCCTTGGCAGCATTATTTATAAGGCATATTTTCCGTTTACACAGAATGCCAAACAAAATAGTCAGATATCGAGGTCCCCAATTTGGGTCTCGGTTCTGGAGAGAGCTGTGTCACCTACTCAGCATTGAGTTAAATCTCTCCTCGGCATATCCCGAGACAAATGGGTTGGTAGAGAGGGCCAACCACACCTTGGTCACATACTTGAGACATTTTGTCTCTGCCAGGCAGGATGACTGGGCATCCTTGCTACCGTGGGCTGAGTTCGCTCTAAATAATGCTGTGGCTGACTCCACTGGACAGACCCCATTCCTCCTGAACTACGGTCAGCATCCGCGGGTACCAGTGCCCATGCCCGTGTCTTCCGCCGATTCCAGGGTGGCAGACTGGGCTGTGTAGGCACGGGACATTTGGGACCGCACCCAGGATGCCAATCAGGCCTCCAAAGAGAGGATGAGGTCTTCGGCCGATGCCCATCAGCTCCCCGCTCCTACTTTGCTCCGGGTGACCTAGTGTGGCTCTCTGCCCGAAGCATCAGGCTACGTGTTGAGTCCACCAAGTTGGCACCTCGCTTTTTGGGTCCCTTTAAAGTTCTTGAGCATGTGAACCTGGTGGTTTACCGCCTAGACCTTCCGCCTCACCTTGGTATCACCGACACCTTTCACGTGTCCCTCCTGAAACTCGTTGCCATTTCCCGGTTTTCCGAATCATCTGCCGGGACGTCGGGTTCATCTACCGATGATCATGAGGTGAACGCCATTATTGGGTGCAAGGTGGTACGAGGCAAAAATTTTATTTGGTGGATTGGAGGGGTTATGGGCCTGAGGATAGGTCCTGCGAGCCTGCCGAGCATGTTCACGCTCCGCAGCGAGTCCCAAAGAAGGGGGGGCCCTAGGAGGGGGGTAATGTTAGGGTTCAAGTTCCCGCTGTTGCACAAGGGGGGTCTCGAACCAGTCCCGCTGCGGTCCCCCATCCATCTCCGGCCACAGTGGAGCCTGCTCAGCAAAGACGTCGGTCCCAGTGTCTCGCCCGGTCTAATACTGTGCAGAGACTTGCTGCTGCCTCTTCAGGTTCTGCTATTGTAGCCACTACTGGTCAGCGGCGAGCAGACGTCTTTAGGTCTAAGTCCTTTGTTGCTTCATCTGAGCATGTCCAGGGCAAGATCTCCCATTGGAGATCAGGGGTCACATGCTCAGATACAGAGGCCACTCCTATTGGTCCTTCAGGAAGGTCCTCCGGCTGTTGATGTTCTGAAGCAGCTTCCCATTGGTCCTTCCTGGAAGGTCTTTTTCTCAAGGCTGCTATAAAAGGCTGTCCTTACCGCACGGCCGTGCACTAGGATCAATTGCATTATGTGCTTTGCGCAAGTGTGCTCATGCACGCATGTGGTTAGGGCTCGGCTGAAATAAGTCCCTAGAATACCGGCACCTCCGGTGAGGAGATTTGGGTGCATGTGGTTAGAGCTTGTCTGAAATAAGCCCCTAGAATACCGGCTTCTCCGGTGAGGAGATTGCTTGATTGCGTTGCTGTCTGCATGATCACGGACTGCTATCCACACAGTAGTTATCTGTGTATCCCTGTGGTGTTAACAGGGCACAGTACCTATCTCTGCGTCTTTACCTCAGCGACTCTGTGGTGTGCCATATAGCGCTGCGGCATTCCCGCTAGCGGATCTGTGGATTACCAGAGTTCACACTATCTGCCACAGCGCGCTACGGCGTTTATTTTAGCGACTCTGCGGGATAACAGAGTTCGCTTCTTATGCCATCTTATTAGCAGCAGGCTCTGCCTGCACGGTGGACCCCGGGCTGCGAACACACCTCTCTACATTATTTATGTTCCGCAGACCCTAACACAATAGCAGAACCTGAAGAGGCAGCAGCTAGTCTCTGCACAATATTAGACCGGGCGAGACGCTGGGACCGACGTCTTTGCTGAGCAGACTCCACTGCGGCCGGAGATGGATGGGGGACAGCAGCGGGACTGGTTCGAGACTCCCCCTGTGCAGCAGCAGGAACTCGAACCCCAACATTACCCCCCCTCCTAGGGCCCCCCTTCTTTGGGCCTTGCTGCGCTCAAAGGCAGCGATGAGCTGTGAGCGTGAACATGCTCGGCAGGCTCGCAGGACCTATCCTCAGGCCCATAACCCCTCCAATCCACCAAATAAAATTTTTTGCCTCATACCACCTTGCACCCAACAATGGCATTCACCTCATGATCGTTTCTTAGATGAACCCGACGTCCCGGCAGATAACTCGGAAAACCGGGAAATTGTCACGGGTTTCAGGCGGTACACGTGAAAGGTGTCGGTGATACCAAGGCGAGGCGGAAGGGCTAGGCGGTTAACCACCGGGTTCACCTGCTCAAGAACTTTAAAGGGACCCAAAAAGAGAGGTGCCAACTTGGTGGACTCAACACGTAGCCTGATGTTTCGGGCAGAGAGCCACACTGGGTCACCCGGAGGAAAAGTAGGAGCGGGGCGCAGATGTGCATTGGCCGAAGACCTCATCCTCTCTTTGGAGGCCTGAATGGCATCCTTGGTGCGGTCCCAAATGTCCCGTGCCTCCACAGCCCAGTCTGCCACCCTGGAATCAGTGGAAGACACGGGCATGGGCACTGGTACCCGCGGATGCTGACCGTAGTTCAGGAGGAATGGGGTCTGTCTGGAGGAGTCAGCCACAGCATTATTTAGAGCGAACTCAGCCCACGGTAGCAAGGATGCCCAGTCATCCTGCCTGGCAGAGACAAAATGTCGTCAAGTATTTGACAAAGGTCTGGTTGGCCCTCTCTACCAACCCATTTGCCTCGGGATGATATGCCGAGGAGAGATTAAACTCAATGCTGAGTAGACGACACAGCTCTCTCCAGAACTGAGACCCAAATTGTGGACCTCGATCACTGACTCTTTTGTCTGGCATTCCGTGTAAATGGAAAATATGCCTAAGAAATAATGCTGCCAAGGCCCATGCAGACGGTAACCGTGGTAATTGCACCAAGTGCACCATTTTGGAGAAGAGGTCGGTTATCACCCAGATGATGGTGCAACCCCGAGACTTGGGTAAGCCCACCACAAAATCCATCCCGACCATCTCCCAAGGCCTGTCTGCCACCGGTAATGGGAAAAGTAGCCCAGCTGGCCATTGTCGAGGTGACTTATTCTTGGCGCAGGAGACGCACGCCTGAACATATTCCCTGGACGTCACGTACCATATGTGGCCACCAGTATGTCCTTGCCAGCAACTCAGATGTCCTTTTTGCCCAAAAATGTCCACCCACCCTGGACGAATGTGCCCAAGAGAGTACCTCCGGTCACAACTTGGTGGGCACAAAAGTCTTGCCCGGAGGCACAGACTTAAGCGAAACTGGGGCCACAGTTCTTAGGCTCTCTGTGGGAACAATCAACCGAGGCTCCTCCATCACCTCCTCAGAGGACACCATGGAGCGAGAAAGAGCATCGGCCAGACTGTTCTTCTCACTGGAGAGGAAATGGAGGGTGAAATGGAACCGGGAGAAGAACAGGGACCATCTGGCCTGACGAGAATTTAGCCGCTGGGCGATCTGTAAATAGACCAGATTTTTGTGGTCAGTGAAAACTTGAAAGGGATAGAGAGCCACCTCCAGGACATGTCTCCACTCGGAAAAGGCCAATTTCATGGCTAGCAACTCCCTATCCCCAATGGAATAATTCATCTCCACTGGTGTGAAGGTATTGGAAAAGAAGAAACAAGGACTGCTCCAGCACCAACGGATGAGGCATCGACCTCCAATAAAAAAGGCTTATCAACCTCGGGGCGTTGTAAGATGGGAGTGCTAGAAAAATGGGACTTGATTGAAGTAAAGGCCTTGGAGACCTCCTCTAACCACAAGTTGTTATTGGCTCCCTTCTTGGTGAGGGCTACCAAGGGAGCTACCAAAGTGGAGAAGTGGGGAATAAATTGGCGATAGTAATTAATGAACCCCATAAAGCGCTGCACCGCTTTAAGAGAATGGGGTTCTTGACAATCCATCACAGTCCTGTAGTTTGGCAGGATCCATAGCCAATCCCTGGGCGGAGATGATATAGCCCAGGAAATGTAAAGACTCCTGCTCAAACATGCATTTCTCCAACTTTGCATAGAGGGAGTTCGCCATAACAGGTCAAAGACTTTGCAGACATCCCTCCGGAGAGAGTCAATATCTGGAGAAAAGATGAGAATATCATCCAGATAGACTACTACAGAGGTGTAAGGCATATCCCGGAAGATGTCATTGACAAAGTCTATGAAAACGGCCGGGGCATTACAGAGCACGAAGGGCATCACCAGGCATTCATAATGCCCATCCCTGGTATTAAAAGTCGTCTTCCATTCGTCCCCCTCTTGGATGTGAATCAGGTTATAAGCACCACGCAGATCTAATTTAGTAAATACCCTTGCTCCCCGGAGCCTATCAAAGAGCTCAGAGATCAGGGGCAACGGGTACTTATTATTAACGGTGATGGCGTTAAGACCTCTGTAATGTATACACGGATGTAATTCTCCACTCTTCTTCTGCACGAAGAAGAACCCCGCTCCTGCTGGTGACACCGACTTCCTAATGAACCCTCTTGCCAGATTCTCCTGGATATATTGAGACATAGCCTCTGTCTCAGGAAGAGAGAGGGGATAGACCCTTCCCCGAGGAGGTTCTGCTCCAGGCTAGAGGTCAATAGGACAGTCGTAGGGACGATGGGGCGGCAGAGTCTCCGCAGCCTTTTTAGAAAACACGTCTGCATATGACAGATAGCACTTGGGAAGAGGAGAAACGATCTGCGGGTATCTCTGTAGTGGTAACCTGAATGCACTCCCTGAAAAATCTGTCCTTACATGACTCACTCCAACCCAGTATCCTACCGGAGGTCCACTCAATATGAGGGGAGTGGGAACGGAGCCAGGGAACTCCCAGTAGGATTTCGTCTATTCCCTCGGGAAGGACGAGAAGGGATATAATCTCCTGATGGGAAGGGGGAACAGAGAAAGTAAGAGGAACAGTCTGATGTGTAATTGGCGAGGGCAATGTCAACTCATTCACTACCCGGACAGTCACTGGTTTGTCGAGTGCTACCAGATGTATTGCGTGGTGACGAGCAAAGGTAGATGACATGAAATTCCCCCCTGCTCCTGAGTCCACACAAAGCTCGACTGTAAGTGTGGAAGAGTCTACAGTGATTGTCCCTTTAAATGTCATCTTGGAGAAAAATGCCGCTGTCTCTAGTGAACCTCCTCCCATCGCGCTTCCCCGACTGTTGTGGACATTTGTTTGCATAGTGTCCTGTCTGCTGACAAAGGTTACAGACCACGGATACTCGGACGGCCCGAGACTTAGGTCCTGTACGAGGAACCTCTGTGGCCTTCTGGGGTTCGGACGCCAGATCGGGGGATTCGAGAGGTTGGCAAAGGTGGGAGCCAACCGAATCCTCTGCCTACACTGGGCCCGCTCCAACCTCCGCTCGTGAAAACGGAGGTCGATGCGGGTAGATATGGAGATAAGCTTCTCCAGTGTGGCGGGAATCTCCCTGGCAGCCAAAGCGTCTTTAACATGGTCAGCCAGTCCTCGGCAGTAGACTGGAATGAGAACTTTATCCGACCAGTCTAGCTCTGAGGACAGAGTCCGAAACTGGACGGAAAACTGACTGACCAAAGACGAACCCTGTGCCAATGCCAGCAGTTGGATCACCATATCATGGGTGACCTGAGGTCCTAAAAAGACCTTTTTAAGAGCCTCCTGGAAACGAGGAACATTCCGCAACACACGATCGTCGCGCTCCCACAGCGGCATTGCCCACTCCAACGTGGGGAAACGTGCAGCCAGAAGCTCGAGCTGTATAGAGCAGTGACTCACGAATCCCCGACATTGCTTGCTGTCACCGGCAAACTTGTCAGGAAGTGGGAGGTGGGATAATGTAGGGGCAGAGGTGGCAGAGGACAAACTGGCTGCAGCCACGCTAGCAGCCTGAACAGCGACTGCGGTAACATCCACAGCTGAGGTTGTGCCCTCAAGAGCTGCCAACCTACCCTCCAGCTGCTGGATGTACTGCGGTAAATGCTGGTCATCCGCCATTTACTAGCCAGACCCTGGCGCTAGGATTATGTTAGGGTCTGCGGAACGCACCTAATAAATAATGTAGAGAGGTGTGTTCGCAGCCCGGGGTCCACCGTGCAGGCAGAGCCTGCTGCTAGTAAGATGCCCGTAAGTAGCGAACTCTGTTATCCCGCAGAGTCGCTAAAATAAACGCCATAGAGCGCTGTGGCAGACAGTGCGAACTCTGTTAATCCACAGAGCCGCTTGTGGGAATGCCGCAGCGCTATATAGCGATATAAGCGAACTCTGTTACACCACAGAGTCGCTGAGGTAAAGACGCAGAAATAAATACTGTGTCCTGTTAACACCACAGGGATACACAGATAACTGCTGTGTAGATAGCAGTCCGTGATCATGCAGACAGCAACGCAATCAAGCAATCTCCTCACCGGAGAAGCCGATATTCTAGGGGCTTATTTCAGCCAAGCCATAACCACGTGTACTCAAATCTCCTCACCGGAGGTGCCGGTATTCTAGGGGCTTATTTCAGCCGAGCCCTAACCACATGCGTGCATGATCACACTGGCGCAAAGAACATAATGCAATTGATCCTAGCGCACGGCCGTGCGGTAAGGACAGCCTTTTATAGCAGCCACGAGAAAAAGACCTTCCAGGAAGGACCAATGGGAAGCTGCTTCAGAACATCATCAGCCGGAGGGCCTTCCTGAAGGACCAATAGGAATGGAAGCAGTATCTGAGCATGTGACCCCTGATCTCCAATGGGAGATCTTGCCCTGGGCATGCTCAGATGAAGCAACAAAGGACTTAGACCTAAAGACATCTGCTCGCCGCTGACCAGTAGGGGCTACAATAGCAGAACCTGAAAAGGCAGCAGCAAGTTTCTGCACAGTATTAGACCGGACGAGACGCTGGGACCGACGTCTTTGCTGAGCAGGTTCCACTGCGGCCGGAGATGGATGGGAACCGCAGCGAGACTGGTTCGAGACTTCTCTGTGCAGCAGCGGGAACTTGAACCCCAACAGTATTTGTCTTTTCTCTCTGTGTCTTTGCTTCATTTTGCACTTGGATTTTTTTTCCTATATTTGTTTTTTTTAAATCTATCAATAAGTATGAATTTTAACAGGTTATATGTATGTATGCATATATTCTTCGCGTATGTGTGTATGATACTGCACCTTTTCCTTAGTGAATACTGTTTGATATTGTCCCTTTACACCTATTTTGGATATACATTATGTTTTCATGACTGTTTTCATTTTCCTCCCAGTCTAATAGATTGATTTTGGCTTAGGAAGCAAGTTATGGATGAATGAGCGCATTTTAACCCCTTAATGACCGCCGATACGCCTTTTAACAGCGGTCATTAAGGGTACTTAAACCACGTTTCCACTTTAAAGGCACTGTGGAAAAAGTGAATAGCACCCCCCGCAGTCGGATTTTCTCCTGGGTCTTGGCTGCCGGGGTAGCCGAGACCCCAAAGAACATGAATCGGGTCGGTTTTTACCGACTCCAGTGTTGTGATCGCCGTTATTAACCCTATAACGACGATCGCAACAACAACAAAAAAATGATGTGCCAATTAATTTCTCTCTCCTCTGAATTGATTGGACATCAGAGGAGAAAGAAAAAGGGTCCCCGATCCCCCTTGTGGCCCCGGGCCCTCCTGCTTCCTCCGGTGGGCGCCACCATCTTTAATGGTGAGAAAATGGCGGGCGCATGCTCAGTGCGCCCTCCGCGATGTGCTGGGGGGGGGTTGGGCTATTTTCTCCGGGGTCTTGACTGCCTGGGGTAGCCGAGACCCCAGAGAACATGATCCGGGTCGGTATTTACCGACCCCGATGTTGCGATCGCCGTTATAACAGTATAACGGCGACCGCAAAAAAAAAAAAAAAAGATTTCTCTCCCCTCTGATGTTATCGCACATCAGAGGGGAGAGAATTAGTTTTCTCAGTACCCCCGATCCCACCCCCTGTACCTCCCGGTGTCCCCCTGTCCTCCGGCAGGTCTCAGGCTCCCGGCGTCTTCTTCCTGGCGGCAGATTCAAAAGATGTTTCATTCATTCTCTAAAAGTATATTTCGATCACTGTGATAAATTATCACAGTGATCAAAATAAAAAAAACAGTACATAACACCCCCTTTACCACTCTCTTAGTTAGGGACATATAATAAAATAAACATTTTTTATTTATTTTTATTTTTCCATTAGGGTTAGGGTTATAATTAAGGTTAGTTTTGGAAGTAGAGTTAGGGTTAGCGTTAGACTGGGTTCATACTGCGTAACGACAGTCCGTTACATGGACTGTGTTACACCGCGGTATAACGCGGTGTAACGCAGTCCGTTAATGCTGCCATTCACCCCCATTTGAGGGCGCATCGCGACGTTCATTCAGTGCCGTCATTTAGTGACGGAGCCTCGGACACGGCCTGCACGGTCTGGGCTCCGTCACCGCTAGCGCAGATTAATCATCTGCTGATTCCTGTGCGCTAGGGGTAAAGCATAACGCGTTATGCTTTACCATTACCAGCCCGTCAATGCTATGTGTTGAATGGGCTGGTAAAACGCAATATGAACCCAGCCTTAGGGTTAGGGTTATAATTAGGGTTAGGTTTGGAATTAGGGTTAGGGTTACAATTAGGGTTAGGGTTACAATTATGGTAAGGGTTACAATTAGGGTTGGAATTAAGGTTGGGATTAGGGTTAGGATTAAGGTTAGTGTTGGGATTAGGGGTGTGTTGGGGTTAGGGTTGGAGCTAGAATTGAGGGGTTTCCACTATTTAGGCACATCAAGGGGACTCCAAACACGACGTGGCGTTCCAAAAGTTAAATGGCGCTCCCTCCCTTTCGAGCCCTGCAGTGCGCCCAAACAGTGGTTTACCCAACATATGGGGTATCAGCATACTCATGACAAATTGCATACCAATTTTGGGGTTATAATTTCTCCTGTTACCCTTGGGAAAAAAAACAGCAGGCTAAAAAAATCATTTTTGAGGAAAAAAATTATTTTTTATTTTCATGGCTATGCGTTTATAAATTTCTGTGAAGCACTTGGGGGTTCAAAGTGCTCACCACACATCTAGATAAGCTCCTTTGGGGTCTAGCTTCCAAAATGGTGTCACTTGCAGGGGGTTTCTACTATTTAAGCACATCAAGGGCTCTACAAACCCAACATGATGCCAGCAGAACATTCCATCAAAGTCTGCATTACAAAATGGCGCTCCTTCCCTTCCAAGCTCTCCCATGCGCCCAAACAGTGGTTCCACCCCACAGGTTCCACCCCACTTATGGGAATCAGAGTACTCAGGGAAAATTGCACAACAATTTTTGGGTCCAATTTCTCCTGTTACCCTTGGGAAAAAAATAGCGGGCTAAAGAATCATTTTTGAGGAAAAAATTATTTTTTGTTTTCACGGCTCTACGTTATAAACTTCTGTGAAGCACTTGGGGGTTCAAAGTTCTCACCACACATTTAGATAAGTCCCTTAAGGGGTCTAGTTTCCAAAATGGTGTCATTTGTGGGGGGTTTCTACTGTTTAGGTGCATTAGGGGCTCTCCAAACGCGACATGGTGTCCAATTTCAATTCCAGCCAATTTTGGTTTGAAAAAGTCAAACGGCGCTCCTTCCCTTCTAAGCCCTGCAGTACGCCCAAACAGTGGTCCCCCCACACATAACGGGTATCAGTGTACTCAGTACAAATTGGAGAATAACTATTGTGGTCTAATTTATCCTGTTACCCTTGGGAAAATAAAAAATTGGGGACTAAATGATCAGGTTTGTGGAAAAAATATGATTTTTTATTTTCACGCCCGGGCGTTATAAACTTCTGTGAAGCACTTGGGGGTTCAAAGTGCTCACCACACATCTAAATTCCTTGGGGGTCTAGTTTCAAAAATGGGGTCACTTGTGGGGGGTTTCCACTGTTTAGACACATCAGGGCCTCTACAAACGCGACATGGAGACCAGCCAATTCTGCGTTGAAAAAAGTCAAACGGCGCTCCTTCCCTTGCGACCTATGCCGTGCACCCAAAAAGTGTTTTACCCCCACATATGGGGTATCGGCGTATTCAAAAGAAACTGCACAACAAATTTTACGGTTCATTTTTTCTGTTAACACTTGTGAAAAAAAAAAAAATTGGTTCCGAATTAAAGTTTTTGCAAAAAAAGCTAAATGTTAATTTTTTCCTTCCACATTGCTTCAGTTCCTGTGAAGCACGTAAAGGGTTAATAAACTTCTTGAATGTGGTTTTGAGCACCTTGAGGGGTGCAGTTTTTAGAAGGTGTCACTTTTGGGTATTTTTTATCAAAGTGACTTCAAATATGATGTGGTCCCTAAAAAAATGGTGTTCGCTGGTCAAATTTTAACCCTTATAACTTTGTAACAAAAATATTTTGTTCCCAAAATTGTGCTGATGTAAAGTAGACATGCGGGAAATGTTATTTATTAAGAAATTTGTGTGATATATCTCACTGATTTAAGGGCATAAAAATTTAAAGTTTGAAAATTGCTAAATTTTCAAGATTTTCACCACATTTCCATTTTTTTCATAAATAAAAGCATGTCATATAAAAAATTTTTTACCACTAACGTGAAGTACAATATGTCACGAAAAAACATTCTCAGAATTAGCTGGATTCGTTAAAGCGTTCCAGAGTTATAACCTCATAAAGTGACAGTGGTCAGAATTGTAAAAATTGGCCCGGTCATTAAGCTGCAAAATGGCTCTGTCACTAAGGGGTTAAAATATTTTGTTTGCTTTGTCTAGAATTCTGCATTTTGTTTAAGATTTATATAGTTAAAATTTTGTAAATACAATCAATCTTTTGTAATGGACTTTCCTCTTTTTTAAGCAATCACAATGTTACAATAATCATACTTATTCAATTTATTTAAGACTTTTTACCTGTTTTATTGGATATTTCTCCCTCTGAGCATTTCATACATAGAAAGCAGCATTTATGTATTCCTGGCTTTAGAGTTCTCTTGTAACCTGGAGGACACTGTTCAGAGCATTTAGACACGGGAACCTATTATAGTAGAAATCAGAGAAAGGAGACGAAAAGTAAAGTCATCATTAATCATAAACAAACTAATGTTTTAAAATCCTTGTACAAAATTCTGAATATTTAACTTTGATTACATGATATTCAGTTTATATATATCTATATATACAAAAAGTTGAGTGTATGTATGTGTGTGTATCAAGCCACACCCACTCAACATAGCCACACTCACTCCACATAGCCACACTCACTCCACATAGCCACACTCACTCCACATAGCCACACTCACTCCACATAGCCATGCCCACTCCACATAGCCACACTCACTGCACATAGCCACACTCACTCCACATAGCCACACTCACTCCACATAGCCACACTCACTCCACATAGCCACACTCACTCCACGTAGCCAATCTCACTCCACATAGCCACACTCACTCCACATAGCCACACTCACTGCACATAGCCACACTCACTCCACATAGCCACACTCACTCCACATAGCCACACTCACTCCACATAGCCATGCCCACTCCACATAGCCACACTCACTCCACATAGCCACACTCACTCCACATAGCCACACTCACTCCACATAGCCACACTCACTCCACATAGCCACACTCACTCCACATAGCCACACTCACTCCACATAGCCACCACTCCACATAGCCACACTCACTCCCACATAGCCACACTCACTCCACATAGCCACACTCATTCCACATAGCCACACTCACTCCACATAGCCACACTCACTCCACATAGCCACACTCACTCCACATAGCCACACCTCACTCCACATAGCCACACTCACTCCACATAGCCACACTCACTCCACATAGCCACACTCACTCACATAGCCACACTCACTCCACATAGCCACACTCACTCCACATAGCCACACTCACTCCACATAGCCACACTCACTCCACATAGCCACACTCACTCCACATAGCCACACTGCCACTCCACATAGCCACACTCACTCCACATAGCCACACTCACTCCACATGCCACACTCACTCCACATAGCCACATCCTCACATAGCCACACTCCTACATAGCCACACTCACTCCACATAGCCACACTCACTCCACATAGCCACACTCACTCCACATAGCCACACTCACTCCACATAGCCACGCCCACTCCATAGTGACAGCGGAGTTATCAAAAGATGGAGAAATATCATGAGAAGAGAAATAAAAACTAGTGATGAGCGAGCATGCTTGCCACTATTCAGTGCTCGCGATGCTCAGAGCTCGCTGAGTATTAAAGGAGTTGGGCGGCTGGTTCACAGGTCCCCTTTCTGCATGTTTAGAGAGCCAATGAACATGTAGGGATTGTCTGCCATGCACTGTAATGCCGCAGCAATGTTGGCTGTTGTATTTCAGTGATTGGCTGGCAGCACAGCTCATCAGGTCTATTTCTCATAAAATGCTGTGTTTGTGTGTGGCTGTGTGCAGGTGTCTGCAGCTGTGTGAGGGGGTCTGTGTATGCGGTAATGCTACTGCTGGTACTGTCGGTCACAGTGCTGTGGGATCATGCTGGAAGATGTCAGATTGTGACCTGCAGCGGTGAAGTAGGCTTGGTCTGATGAAACTTCTGCTCCCATCGGGCTATCTCTGGCATCACTGATAACAGTGACAGCAGGTGCCGCTGATGGGAGAGTAGTATCATCTGCCGGCACCTGTGCTCACTGTTAAAAAAAAAAAGTAAAGTTACATACATATTCATTATTCACATAATACATACATAGTGATACATAATATATACATATTCACATAGAAATAAAAACACATTACACTCACCGCACACCAAATCCCCGACTCCTTCTTCTCCTAGAAATAACGTAAATTAATAAACCAATATATACTCCCTGTCTGCTGTAGTCCAAGGTAATCAGATTGTCCCACGGAAATCTCACGTGCAGTACAGTCACATCGGGAGATGTGACCTCTCTACATGATTGCCGATACACTGACAGGAGATAATCGCCCCCGTGGTGGATCAGCTGATCGGCTCCATGCTGTCACTTACGGCATTTCGGCGTGGGATAGTTTTCATACAGTCGATACTGCCGCAAAGTGAGAGCACCGGAGTGATGAACTCCAGTGAACTCTCATGGCGGCTCAGTTATACACAGTTATAGCTCCTGTCAGTGTATCACGGGAGGCTGGGTTGGGCAGTCACATCTCTCGATGTGACTGTTCTACACGTGAGATTGTCGTGCGACAGTCAGTAAATGGACTACGGCAGACAAGAAGTATTATATGTTGGTTTATTATTTTATTTTTGTTGCAGGAGATGAGGGAGTAGGAGATCAGGTGATGCAGTAGGTATAGTTAATTAAGATTAATAAAAATCTTTATTCTGGCTGTGTCTTTATTGACCGTATAACTATAGGATTAGTAATCGATAGGTGTCTTATAGATGCCTCTCCACTACTAAGCCGTGGGCTTGATGTAACCGGACAATACAAAGGTGTATCAACCACACAAATATTACCCCACTTGCCAGCTCTACAGGGCAAGTGGGAAGAGCAAGGCAAAGTGCCAGAATTGACGCATCTATAAGATGCCCCATTTCTGAGGCATCTGAGCGCTGATATTTTTAGCCTGGGGGCCAATAACCATGGCCCCTTCCCAGGCTATTAATATCAGCCTGCAGCTGTCAGCCTATCCTTTGAAGGTTTGATTTTTTACGTGACCCCATGTAAATTTTTTTCTTGGGTTCTTCTGCAAAATAGCCAGTAAAGACTAAGCAAACATCTGTGAGCTGATATTAATAGCCTGGGAACATTTATGGCTATTGGCTTCTTCCCAGAATATTAACATCAGCCCTCAGCCATCAGCTTTCCCTCTGCTGGTTATGAAAATTATACGGGAGCCCACACAATTTTTGTTTTTAATTTTTTGAAAAGTAAACAGATATTGCATTTCAACCATATTTTGTGTGTTTGAGTGTGTGTCTTTATTTAACTCTTTATGTACCATTTTATTAATGAGGGTATCTGGCTGACATTAGTAGTCTATATACTGGATGTCTCGACAAACTGAAGTTGACATGTTGCCCGCCCCCTATCAATTTGATGTTCTCTTGATTGTGATTTGATATCCTTGGGATAGCAAAGCTGTTGTGTGACCGAGTCCTTCGTAGTAGCTGTGTATCTGATTCTCATATTGATATGCTTTTATATTCCTAGCAATGTATTTATTTGATTCACACTTTATATCGTGTCAGTAAGATTCTCATCTTAAGGAGACTTATAACACATTTTGACAGTGTGATTTTATAGTATTGTATATTTCATGTATTTTTATTTGATAGCATGAGGGCTCCATAGCCCAAAATGAGTGTGTGTTTCTGCAGCATTTGATACGGATTTATATCCTAGCATCGTATTTACTGGCTACAACGATTCCCACTTTATATCCCCAGCAATAAGATTGTGATTTTATATGAGACTTATTACACCGTCTCATTGTACGGGCATATTATGTATATGACCGTGTTACAACATCAACCAGTATAAATCGGATGTTTTATATATCTGTAAAAAAAAGCAAAGACGCGGTATTGTGAAACTTTAAGAGATTTTATTGTAATAACTAAACACATCTCAAAGACATTTCAATAATATAAAAATTTTACAGAATAATATAAAAGTATCATTAAATACAGCGCAAATACATTTCTATAATTTAAAACTCATACAGAATGATATAAAAGCATCACAAGTACAATTAACATATAGCATTACACATCATTCACAATAAATAATTAACCAGTACATCGTCCACATCGTGAGTCACATGGATTGTACTATCGGTAGAGACCTTTTTTTAGGTAGCAGAGTTCCCCGTGTGATACCTAATGACGGCGAGTGCAAAGAATGAATTGTACGAGGCGATGGGACTAGATTCGGCGGTGTAGATACATCCTCGCTGATGAAGATTTTTAATTCATCTAAATGTTGTCTAGTAGCGGATTACTCACAACTATAGATGGGATATTTAGTTTGGCCATAGCTGCATAAACGATCCCAGCCCCGAGGTAAATTCCGGCTGGTCAGGGCATGACTCTGCATTGTACTATGTACCGAATCCAGTAAGTTAGTGTTAGGGTCTGCGGAACGCACCAAATATATGTTGTGGAGAGGTGCGTTCGCAGCTCGGGTTCCACCTTGCAGGCGGAGCCTACTGCTAATAAAATGGCGCAAGAAGCGAACTCTGTTATCCCGCAGAGTCACCAAAATAAGCGCTGTAACACGCTGTGGCAATATGTGTGAACTCTGTTAATCCACAGAGCCGCTAGAAGGAGTGCCGCAGCGCTATATGGCGATGTGTGCGAACTCACTAAACACAACTGAGTCGCAAAAATAAACACGCTAGGGCGCTGTTTAGCGTTGAAAGTGAACCCTGTTACGTCACAGAGCCGCTGAGACAAACTTTTGTGTCCTGTCAGGCACCCAGGTACACAGTTAACTGTTAAGCGAACATAGAACGTGATCATGAGTTAATGTCCTCGCGGGAGTCACCCGCAATCTATGGCGTCAGAACGCCAGACCTTGAATACGGCAATCAAACTCCTCACCATTTATGCCGGTAATCTAGGGCATCTAGGACACTGACCCTGACCAGCAAGCATACCAAACTCCTCACCGATTAAGTCGGTATTCTAGGGGCTTATTTCAGCCGGGCCCTAACCACACACATGCATGACCACACTGGCACATAGCATATAAAGATTGACACTAGCGCATGGCGGCCCAGCCATGCCACCATTTTATAGCAACAGCTACAGGACCTGCCAGAAACAAGGACCAATGAAACTTGTTCCAGAACACCAGTAGTCACAGGACCTTCCTGGCGGACCAATAGGAGCTGCTGCAGTACCTGAGCATGTGACCCCTGATCTCCAATGAGAGATCTCACTCTGGGCATGCTCAGAAGGGGAAAACAAGGACTTTGTCCTAAAGACGTCTGCTCGCCGCTAACCAGTACTGGCCACAATAGCAGAGCCTGGAGGAGCAGCAGTAATCCTCTGCACACTGCTAGACTGGGTGAGACGCTGGGACTGACGTCTAAGATGAGCAGGCTCCACTGCGGACGGAGATGAAAGGGGGACCGCAGCGGGACTGGTTCAAGACTCCCCTTGTGCAGGAGCGGGAACTCGAACCCTAACATTACCCCCCCTCCTAGGGCCCCACCTTCTCTGGGCCTCGCTACGCTCAAAGTCAGCGATGAGCTGCGGAGCATGAACATGCTCGGCAGGCTCCCAGGACCTATCCTCAGGCCCATAACCCCTCCAATCCACCAAAAAATTTTTTTTGCCCCGTACCACCTTGCACCCTACAATGGCATTCACCTTGTAGTCGTCCGAAGACGAACCCGAAGTCCCAGCAGATGACTCAGGCAACCGGGAGATGACCACGGGTTTTAGGAGGGACAAATGGAATGTGTCGGAGATACCAAGGCGAGGCGGAAGGGCCAAACGGTAAACCACACGGTTCACCTGCTCGAGAACCTTGAAGGGACCCAAATAGCGGGGTGCCAACTTAGTGGATTCCACCCGTAGCCTGATGTTTCGGGCGGAGAGCCACACTAGGTCGCCAGGAGCAATTGTCGGAGCGGGACGCCGATGAGCATCGGCAGAAGACCTCATCCTTTCCTTGGAAGCCTGAATGGCATCCTGGGTGCGGTCCCATATGTCCCGTGCTTCCACAGCCCAGTCTGCCACCCTGGAGTCGGCAGAAGCCACGGGCATGGGCACCGGTACCCGCCGATGCTGGCCGTAATTTAAGAGGAATGGGGTCTGTCCGGTGGAGTCAGCCACAGCATTGTTTAGCGCGAACTCCGCCCACGGGAGCAAGGATAACCAGTCATCTGCCTGGCAGAGACAAAATGTCGCAAGCAGGTGACCAAGGTCTGGTTGGCCCTCTCTACCAACCCATTCGTCTCGGGATGATATGCAGAGGAGAGGTTTAACTCAATGCAGAGTAGATGACACAACTCTCTCCAGAACCGAGACGCAAATTGGGGACCTCGATCGCTGACAATATTGTCTGGCATACCATGTAGATGGAAGATGTGTCTAATAAACAATGCTGCCAAGGGCCGTGCAGAAGGTAACCGTGGTAGCGGCACTAAGTGCACCATTTTGGAGAAGTGGTCGGTGATCACCCAAATAATAGTGCAACCTCGAGACTTGGGTAAGCCCACCACAAAGTCCATCCCGACCATTTCCCAGGGCCTGTCTGCCACCGGCAAAGGAAAAAGTAACCCACCTGGCCGTTGTCGTGGGGACTTGTCCTGGCGCAGGAGACACACGCCTGAACATACTCCCTGACGTCACGGACCATATGTGGCCACCAGTATGTCCTCGCCAATAACTCAGTTGTCCTCTTTGCCCCAAAGTGTCCACCCACCCTGGACGAGTGTGCCCAAGAGAGTACCTCCGGTCGCAAATTAATGGGCACAAAAGTCTTGCCCGGAGGCACAGACTCTAGCGAAACCGGGCTACAGTTCTCAGGCTTTCTTCGGGGACAATAAGCCGAGGCTCCTCATCCTCCTCCTCTGATGACACTAAGGAGCGAGAGAGAGCGTTGGCACGAACATTCTTCTCACCGAGAGAAAATGGAGGGTGAAGTGGAACCGAGAGAAGAATAGGGACCATCTGGCCTGGCGAGAATTTAGCCGCTGAGCCGTTTGCAAATATACCAAGTTTTTGTGGTCAGTGAAGACTTGGAAGGGAAAACGAGCCCCCTCCAGAAGATGTCTCCACTCAGAAAAGGCCAATTTCATAGCCAGCAACTCCCTATCCCCGATGGAATAATTCCTCTCTGCTGGTGTAAAGGTCTTAGAAAAGAAGAAGCAGGGATGCTTCCGACCTTGAGCATCCTTTTGATAAAGGACTGCTCCAGCACCAACAGAAGAGGCGTCCACCTCAAATAAATGGCTTATCAACATCAGGGCGATGTAATATGGGAGCACTGGCAAAATGCGACTTGATGTCCTCCTCTCCTGTCACCCATGTCCAGCAACACGTGCACCCCCGCAGACACCTTGCACACCTAGACATCCACACACTCTCTGACTCTATTCTTTCACTGGCATCAATATCCTCACTCCACGATACAGACAGTGCCACTGCTTTCTACAATGCCACTCTCACATTGGCTATTGACACGGTCGCCCCTCTCGTTCATGGCAGAGTGCGACGTACCAACAGACAACCCTGGCACAATAACACCACTAAAAAGCTCCGGCAAGTGTCCAGGATTACAGAGCGGCGCTGGAAAAAAACAAATTTGCAAGACGACTTCACTGCATTCAAACAAGCAACACTCTCTTTCAAATCTGCCCTCACCTCTGCTAAACAGGCCTACTTCACAACCCTCGTATCTTCCCTATCCTACAACCCCAAACAGTTATTCAAAACTTTTAACTCCCTCCTCCGCCCACCACTGCCCCCTCCTACCTCCCTCATCTCTGCTGAGGACTTTGCCACACACTTCAAAAATAAGATCGACCAAACAAGGCAAGTCTTCATTGTTCAACCACCTCAACCACTTTGTATACCAGACCAATGCCCTAACCCCATAACCTCCCTCTCCAATATAACTGAAGGGGAGCTTAATTGTCTTCTCTCCAAATCGCACCTCACAACCTGTGCACTTGACCCCATCCCAACCCACCTCCTCCCCAACCTCACCACCACTATTATTCCATCCCTAACCCACCTCTTCAACCTATCACTAACTTCCGGTACCTTCCCTTCTGCTTTCAAGCATGCCACAATCACGCCTATCCTTAAAAAGCCAACCCTCGACCCAACCGCTATGTCCAGCTATCGCCCAATATCGCTGCTCCCATTCGCTTCCAAACTCCTGGAGCTGCATGTCCACGCTGAGCTTTCCTACCACTTCTCTTCTAACTTGCTCTTTGACACTCTACAATCTGGTTTCCGCCCCCATCACTCCACTGAGACAGCCCTGACCAAAATTACTAATGACCTACTTACAGCCAAAGCAAACGGACAATACTCTATACTCCTGCTTCTTGACCTGTCCTCTGCTTTTGACACAGTTGACCACTGCCTTCTACTACAGATTCTTTCCTCCTTTGGCGTCAAAGACCTCGCCCTATCTTGGATCTCCTCATACCTTTCCAACCGCACATTCAGCGTCTCCCACTCCCACACTACCACCTCGTCCCACCCTCTCTCTGTTGGAGTTCCCCAAGGCTCTGTTCTAGGACCCCTACTCTTCTCAATCTATACACTTGGCCTGGGGCAACTCATAAAGTCCCACGGATTCCAGTACCACCTTTACGCTGATGACACTCAGATCTACCTCTCTGGCCCAACATCACTTCTCTGCTATCCAGAATCCCGGAGTGTCTATCAGCCATATCCTCCTTCTTCTCCTCCCGCTTCCTCAAACTCAATGTGGACAAATCTGAACTCATAATCTTTCCCCCATCCCACAGATCTTCCTTACCTGACCTATCTACCACAATTAACGACATCACGCTTTCCCCCGTACCAGAAGTCCGCTGCCTCGGAGTAACCCTTGACTCTGCCCTGTCCTTCAAACCGCACATCCAAGCTCTTTCTACCTCCTGTCGCCTTCAGCTCAAAAATATTTCAAGAATCCGTCCTTTCCTCAACCCTCAATCTACTAAAATGATTGTGCACGCCCTCATCATCTCCCGCCTCGACTACTGCAACACCCTCTTCTCTGGCCTCCCTGCTAACACCCTCGCACCTCTCCAGTCCATCCTTAACTCTGCTGCACGACTAATTCACCTCTCTCCTCGCTACTCCTCCGCTTCTCCCCTCTGCAAATCTCTTCACTGGCTCCCATTCCCTCAGCGTATCCAGTTCAAATTACTAATACTGACCTACAAGGCCATCTATAATCTGTCTCCTCCATATATCTCTGAACTAATCTCCCGATATCTTCCCTCACGTAATCTCCGATCCTCCCAAGACATCCTTCTCTCCTCCACACTTATTCGCTCCTCACCCAACCGCCTCCAAGACTTCTCCCGAATATCCCCCATCCTCTGGAATTCTTTGCCCCAACACGTCCGACTATCAAACTCATTCAGATCCTTCAGACGGAACCTGAAAACCCATCTCTTCAGGAAAGCCTACAGCCTGCAATGACCCTGCTGCCTCCTCACCACTACCGGAGTTATTGCCTCAACCAACACCGGAACTGCTGCAACCCCCCGACCTACTGTCTCCTGCCTCACAATCCTGTAGAATGTAAGCCCGAAAGGGCAGGGTCCTCTCCCCTCTGCATCAGTCTGTCATTGTTAGTTTGTTTACTGTAAGTGATACCTGTAATTTGTATGTAACCCCTTCTCATGTACAGCACCATGGAATCAATGGTGCTATAGAAATAAATATTAATAATAATAATAATAATAATAATGATGGAAGAGAACGCCTTGGAGACCTCCTCGGACCACAACTTGGGATTTGCTCCCTTCTTGGTGAGGGCTACCAAGGGAGCTACCAAAGTCGAGAAATGGGGAATGAACTGGCGATAATAATTAATGAACCCCATAAAGCGCTGCACCTCTTTAAGAGAATGGGGTTCTTGCCAGTCCATTACAGCCTGTAGTTTGGCAGGATCCATAGCCAATCCCTGGGCAGAGATGATATAGCCCAGAAAAGGTAAGGACTCCTGCTCAAACACACATTTCTCCAGCTTGGCATAGAGGGAGTTTGCCCGTAAAAGGTCGAAGACTTTGTTGACATCCCTCCGGTGAGAGTCTATATCTGGTGAATAGAGTTGAGCGATACTTTCCGATATCAAGAAGTATCGGATCGGAATGGGTATCGCCGATACCCCAAAAGTATCGGCGATACCCGATTCCGATACCGGAAATCCAATGCAAGTCTATGGGACAGAAATATCGTAACTAAAAAAACCTCTTTCTTTCCTTGTAAACACTAAATATACACACATAGAATACATATATATATATATAATATAATAATACATGTCATTGTGACATATATATATATACATATATTTATAGTTTATACACTTCTACATAGTAAAATAGCCTCTGATTCAATTGCCGGGTAATGCCGGCTTTTGTGAAAATACAGAAGCACCCGACATGAAATGACACTTGGTTTACATAGAGTTAACCATGTCTTTTCATGTAGTTTGATATCTGATTTGCACAAACAATTACATGAGTGTATGTGTGCAAAATTTCACACCTGTAGGGGTTAATTAAAGGTGTAAATTTGTTGTAAAAAAAACGGACTTTTTTGCTACGAATTTACACCTTTAATTAACCCCTACAGGTGTGAAATTTTGCACACAGCCACTCATGTAATTGTTAGTGAAAACAATAGATCAAACAACTTGAAATGACATGGTTAACTCTATGTAAACCATGTGTCATTTCATGTCGGGTTCTGCATTTTCACAAAAGCCGGCAATTGAATTAGCGGCTATTATACTATGTAGAAGTGTATGAACTATAAATATAAATATATATATATATATATATATATATATATATATGTGTCACAAATTCAATGACATGTAATATATATATATATATATAATATATGAGGTGTAAAATTGTTGAAAAAAAATGCGTGGGCTCCCGCCCTATTTTCGCAACCAGACAGACAAAGCCAGCGAGTGGGGGCAGATAATAATAGCCCAGAGAAGGACTATTATTTTTGGCCCCCCCCTGGCTACTAACATCTGCCCCCAGACACCCCAGAAAAGACAAATCTATAATTAGATTCGCCCTTTCTGGCACTTTGCCCGTCTATTCCCATTGCCCTGTAGCGGTGGCGAATGGGTTAATAAGGGGTTAAAGCCACCTTGCTATTGAAAGGTGACCTTAAGCCAGGTTAATAATTGAGAGCTGTCAATTAGACAACTATCAATTATTAATCCTATTGTATGATAGAAAAATCAAACACACACAGTTTAATAAAAAAGAAGTTTAATTAAATAATCACACAGTTTTTGACCATATTTTATTTTCCTGCTAAAACCATTTCCTGTAATAAAAATAAAATAAAAAAGCAAAATTATTCTTACCAATCCGATGCACAGTCAGGTCCCACGCTGTAATCCATCAGAAAGGGTTAACAGGTTACAGTTAGCAGAGAGCTAAATGCTGTCTCCTATCTGTAACACCCCTGAATGAATAACTTCCTCTCCCAGCGAAAGGAGAGGAAGAGATTAATGAATGGAGCTTAATTGATTTATTGCCACTTTCACTTCAGTGACCTGACCTAAAGTGAAAGTGGGACACAATCAATTAAGCTTCATTCATTAATCATATCCTCTCCTGTCGGCAGGAGATAAGCTCATTCATTCAGGAACTTTCAGCTGAGCATGCAGCATTACTTGCGCTGCTTAGCTGATTGCTAGTTAACCCTTTGTGAAGGATTACATCGTGGGACGTGACAGATCGCCAGATAGGTAAGAATAATGTTGTTTTATTATTTTTTCTTTATTATAGAAGATCAAGGGCTTCGCAGGGATTAAGAGTTTAATAAAAGATGGTCAAAAAATGTGTTTTTATTTCATTAAAATTATTGATTCTTAAAGTGTGTGTGATTTTTTTATTTCCTTCAATAGGATTAATAATTGATAGTTGTCTAATTGACAGCTCTCAATTATTAACCTGGCTTAAAGTGACCTTTCAATAGCAAGGTGACTTTAACCCCTTATTAACCTATTCGCCACCGCTACAGGGCAATGGGAATAGACGGGCAAAGTGCCAGAAAGGGCGAATCTAATTAGAGATTTGCCCTTTCTGGGGTGTCTGGGGGCAGATGTTAGTAGCCAGGGGGGGCACAAAAAAAATGTACCCTCCCTAGGCTATTATTATCTGCCCCCACTCACTAGCTTTGTCTGTCTGGTGGAGAAAATACACCGGAAGCCCACGCATTTTTTTTCAACGAATTTACACCTTTAATTAACCCCTACATGTCTGAAATTTTGCACACATACACTTATGTAATTGTAAGTTAAAACCATATATCAAAATACATGAAATGACATGGTTAACTGTGTCTAAACAATGTATCATTTCATGTCGGCTTCTGTGATTTCACAAAAGCCGGCAATTGAATTTGCGGCTATAACAGTATGTAGAAGTGTATGAACTATAAATATATGTATATATATATGTCACAATTACATATATATATATATATATGTATTCTATGTGTGTATATGTATTGTTTCTATTCTTTATTAAAGCTGTCAGTGTGATTTTACAGTATAGCAAGGGATGAATTAGCGGCTATTATACTATATAGAAGTGTATGACCTATATATATATTATATATATATATATATATATATATATATTATATTTTTGCTTTTTGTGTACATTTTTTTTACAATGTGATTTTTACATGACTTTTTACATAGAGATAACTGCTCTATGTAAAACTTCATGTTAAAATCGCATTGCATACAGATGGAAAACTGATGGAAAACTGATGGAAAACGCATGGTGCGATTTAAAATCGCATCAAAATCGCATGCCTTTTTACAACAAATGTACCGTTTTTTTCCTGCATAAAACGGACCGATTTTTTTCCAGCCAGTGAGTATGAGCCCAAAGGGTTAATGTTTACTGCAGGGACCGCAGCTAATGCTGCAGCCTCACAGTAAACCCCCAAATGAATGAGTTCCTCTCCTGGCTGACAGGAGAGGAAGTGGAAAGCTTAATTGATTGCTTTCCACTTTCACTTCAGGTCAGCCACGGACACCATCAGTGATGTCAGAGGGAACTGATTAACAAAAATAGGGGTTCCCTTCGAAAAAAAAATGGCGTGGGGTCCCCCCTATTTTTGTTAACCAGCCTGATGAAGCAGACTGCTGAGGCATGGTATTTAAGGCTGTTAAGGAGCCAATATCCATGGACCTTGCCAGCAGCATCGGACTGGAGTACCTTGGGCCCACCAGAGAAAAATTATTCTTGGGGCCCACCATCATACTTCCCAACCTTTGAAGAAGGGAAAGAGGGACAAAGGCTGTGGCACGCTGTGCCTGCTGCAGCAAATTTTAGGCCATGCCACGTTGCACCACAGACTGTCCAGGAGTTGGTGGATGCTTTAGTCCAGGTGTGGGAGGAGATCCCTCAGGAGACCATCCATCGCGCTCATCAGGAGCATGCCCAGAAGTTGTAGGGAGGTCATACAGCATACCTCCCAACTTTTGAAGACAGTTCAAAGGAAAGAGGGTTAAAGGCTGTGGCACGCAAATTTTAGGCCAGCCCCGACCACACCCATTGCACAGTGGCTGGCATTATGGGCACAGTGGTTGGTACTGAGGAAAAAGAAGAGCAGAGAGAGAAGAGGAGAGAGAAAGAACAAACAGAGAAAGAAAGAGAGGAAAGAAAGAAAAGAGAGAGAAAGAAAGAACAGAGAGAAAAAAGAACAGAGAGCGAGAAAGAAAGAACAGAGAGTGAGAAAGACTAGAAAGAGAAAGAAAGACTAGAGAGAGAGCCAGAGGCGTAGCTAGGGTTTTGGTTTAGTGGGGGCGAAACTTCTGAGTGGGCCCCTAACCAGAGAACCTCAGCAAATGACCGCGCTGTTGCCAAAAATAATCTATATATAAAAAGACCAATATTGATATCACCGCCATATGGTCTGTGGTAAATAATACCAGTCCTACAGAACATATAATAGATTACAGCACAGGTATAGATAATGACTTACCGCTGATGTTCTTTCTAATGGAATTGTTCACTTTTCATGTCTTTTCCATCTGGCCCAGACCGACATGATGACTTCTCCAGCCAGGACTCGACTGCAGAGATTACAACAAAGACACATTTCACTTCTCATATTTTTAGCACTGTCACGGTCACCAATTGGACTATTCTCAACCTGCACAAACTCCTCATCCTGCTGATACCCCAATACTGAGCCGCTGCTGCCATATGTGTCCCTATTTCTGCACCTGATACCCCAATACTGAGCTGTGCCGTGCCCCGCCCGTATTATGCTGTCTCCCTATTACTGCACCTGCTGTGTGGTTCTGTGTGACCTCTAAATTCTAAAGCACCCCTCTAGAATATAGTAATGCCGGGTGCAAGTGCCCTAGAAAACAGTGCCCACATTTTGTCCCCTAGACTGTAATAATGCTAATAATGCCCTGTGTGCCCCTTTGACAGTCACAGTAACCCGAGTTCCCCTATAACAATAAGTGTCCACTTTACATTTAATAATGTCCCAAGTCTCCCCTGTACATCTCCCCTATACACAGAATAATGCCCCTCACTGGATATATACTGACCCCTTAATGTCCCCAAACTATTTAATGGGTCCAACACTGTATGATGGCCCCTAGATAGCATCCATACAGCATAATACACCAGATAGTCCTCAATATAGTATAATGCACCCCCATAGGCAGCCTCTATATTTTAATAAACCCCCATAGGCAGAGTCTATAATATAATGCACCACCATAGGCAGCCGCTATATTATAATGCACCCCCATAGGCAGCCTCTGTAGTATAATGCATCCCCATAGGGAGTCTCTGTAGTATAATGCACCCCCATATGGAGCCTCTGTAGTATAATGCAGCCCCTATATACAGCTTCTGTAGTATAATGCAGCCCATATACAGCCTCTGTAGTATAATGCACCCCCCATATACAGCCTCTGTAGTATAATGCACCCCCATTAAAAAAAAAAAAAAAAAAACAATACTCACCTCCCGGCTCCTGTGCTGCTCACTGTTCTCCCTCTCAGGGTCTGACAGCGGGCGCCGGCAGGTGACGTCATCGCGCCCGCTGTCAGACGCTGAGAGGGGGATTATGGGAGAGAAGGAGCGCTCGCTCCTTCTCTCTCTATGCGGTCAGCTGTATCGGCTGGATGCAGATACAGCTGACCCTCCGATGACGGGTGGGGGGCCCACTGCTGGCACTGGGCCCCCCATCGCCTGCTCAGGCCCCATAGCGGCCGGGCAGCAGAGCAGGGAGAGCGATTCTCCTCTGCTCTGCCGCAGAATGTAACTGTATCGGCGTGCTGTGCACACCGATACAGTTACTGTAGCGTAGCTCCGGATGGGCCCCCTCAGAGCGTGGGGCCACCACCCCCTCTGCCCCATGACCTATCCTTTCAAATCAGGGCCCACCACGCAGGAGCTGGGGCCCACCGAGGTTTCTCCGGTGTCCCGGTGGCTCAATCCGACCCTGCTTGCCAGCCTGATAATACCAGGCCACAGCAGTCTGCTTATCTTGGCTGGTTAACAAAACTAGGGGATCCCCTCGAAAAAAATTGGCGTGGGGTCCCCCCTATTTTTGTTAACCAGCCAGATGAAGCAGACTGCTGAGGCCTGGATTTTCAGGCTGTTAAGGAGCCAAGATCCATGAACCTTGCCAGCCTGATAATACCAGGCCACAGCAGTCTGCATATCTTGGCTGGTTAACAAAACTAGGGGATCCCCTCGAAAAAAATTGGCGTGGGGTCCCCCCTATTTTTGTTAACCAGCCAGATGAAGCAGACTGCTGAGGCCTGGATTTTCAGGCTGGTAAGGATCCAATATCCATGGACCTTGCAAGCCTGATAATACCAGGCCACAGCAGTCTGCTTAGCTTGGCTGGTTAACAAAAATAGGGGATCCCCTCGAAAAAAAAATGGCGTGGGGATCCCCCCTATTTTTGTTAACCAGCCAAGTAAAATGCAGACTGCTGCGGCCTGGTATTAAAAGACTGTCAAGGCCCATGGATTTTGGCCCTCAACAGCCTGATAATACCAGGCTACAGCAGCCCCACATTTGGCGCATCAAAAGATGTGCCAATTGTGGCACTTTACCCGGCTCTTCCCACTTGCCCTGTAGCGGTGGCAAGTGGGGTAATAAGGGGTTAATGTCACCATTGATTGCACGGTGACAATAAGCCCGGTTAATAATGGAGAGGCGTCAATAAGACACCGATCCATTATTAATCCCAAAGTTTTTAAATGTTTAAAAAAAAGACACAGCAAGAAAAAAGTATTTTAATGAAATAAAAGAGACAACACAGTTTTCATTAATTTTATTACTCTCTCATTCCTGCGACGCCATCGATCTCTTGTACAAAAAGGAAAAAAAACAAACCAACAGTATACCACCTGTCCGACGCAGTCCATAGTAACGAGTGTCCCACGACGATCCAGCTCTGCTACATCGGAATACCAGGCAGGGCTTAACATCCCGACGCAGCACAGCTGATTACCTGCTTCCCCGGCGGTGACGTCATCGGACTGCTTTACGGCCGCGATTACCCGGCAGTCACTGCAGTTATCGCGAGAAACTGCATGTGACCGCCAGGGAGAAGATGATGGCAGCCATCAAGCAGTCCAGGACGTGACCGCCGGAGATCTTCTGCCAGGTAAGTGCCGCTGACTCCTGACAGACCCGACCGACGGACACTGACCGTGACGGGACAATTACGATTCCGGTATCCGATATGACGAAAATATCGGTACTCGGAATCGGAATTCCGATACAGCGAATATCGGCCGATACCCGATATTTGCAGTATCGGAATGCTCAACACTACTGGTGAAAAGATGAGAATATCATCCAGATAGACTACTACAGAGGTGGAGAGCATATCCCGGAAGATATCATTGACAAAGTCTTGGAAAACAGCAGGAGCATTAGAGAGCCCGAAGGGCATCACCAGGTATTCATAATGCCCATCCCTGGTATTAAAAGCTGTCTTCCACTCGTCCCCCTCACGGATGCGAATTAGGTTATAGGCACCACGTAGATCAAGCTTGGTAAATACTCTTGCTCCTCGGAGCCTATCAAAGAGCTCAGAGATTAGGGGCAACGGGTACTTATTCTTGACGGTGATAGCGTTAAGACCCCTGTAGTCAATACATGGACGTTATTCTCCGTTCTTCTATTGCACAAAGAAGAACCCCGCCCCTGCTGGTGACACCGACTTCCTAATGAACCCTCTTGCCAGATTCTCCTGAATATACTGGGACATGGCCTCCGTCTCAGGAAGCGAGAGGGGGTAGACTCTCCCCCGAGGAGGTTCTGCTCCCGGCAAGAGATCAATAGGACAGTCGTAGGGGCGATGAGGTGGAAGAGTCTCCGCCGCCTTCTTGGAGAAAACGTCTGCATATGACCAATAACACTGAGGAAGAGAAGTGAGATCTACGGGTATCTCTGTGGTGGTGACCTGAACGCACTCCCTGACACACCTGCCTCTACATGAATCACCCCAACCCAGTATCCTCCCAGAGGACCACTCAATATGGGGAGAGTGGTAACGGAGCCAAGGTACTCCCAGCAACACCTCGTCTATTCCCTCGGGCAGGACAAGAAAAGAAATACTCTCCTGATGGGAAGGGGACATAGATAAAGTGAGAGGGATCGTCTGGTGGGTGATTTGTGAGGGCAGAGTTGATCCATTCACTACTCGCACAGTCACCGGTTTGGCGAGCATCACCAGAGGTATAGTGTGGCGGAGAGCAAATGCAGAGGACATGAAATTCCCCTCGGCTCCAGAATCCCACAGAGCTCGGCGGTGAGTGTGGATGGACCTACAGTAATTGTCCCCTTAAAGGACAACTTGGTGGAAAATGCCACAGTGTCTAGTGAACCTCCTCCCAAGGTCATTAGACGCAACCATTTTCCCGACCGCTGTGGACATTTGTTGGCATAATGTCCTAACTGCAGGCAGATGTTACAGACCACAGGTACTCGAGCGGCCCGGGACTTAGGTCCTGCTCGAGAAACCTCCATAGCCTCATGGGAGTCGGGCACCTGGCTGGAAGATTCTAGAGGTCTGGCGAAGGTGGGAGCCAGCCGAAACCTCTGCCTACACTGGGACCACTCCAACCTCCGCTCGTGAAATCGGAGGTCAATGCGGGTAGATGTGGCGATAAGCTTCTCCAGTGTGGCGGGAATCTCCCTGGTAGCCAAGGCGTCTTTCACATGGCCCGCTAGTCCTCTCCAAAACACTGGAATGAGGACTTTATCCGGCCAGTCCAACTCCGAGGACAGAGTCCGAAATTCGACAGCAAAACAGCTGACCAAGGAAGAACCCTGTGAGCTTGCCAGAAGTTGGAGCGCCGCATCGTGGGTAACCTGAGGTTCTAGAAAGACGTTTTTTAGAGCCTCCAGAAAATGAGGAGCACTCCGCACCACACGGTCGTCACGCTCCCACAGCAGGGTGGCCCACTCCAACGCTCTGCCCGACAGAAGAGATATTACAAAGCCCACTTGTTCCCGATCCGTGGGGAAACGTGCAGCCAGAAGCTTGAGTTGTATAGAGCACTGACTCACGAATACCCGACATTTCTTGCTGTCACCAGCAAACTTGTCTGGAAGCGGGAGGTGGGATAATGTAGGGGCAGAGGTGGCAGAAGACAAACTGGCTGCAGCCACGCTAGCGGCCTGAACAGCGATGTGGTAACATCCACAGCTGAGGTTGTGCGCTCAAGAGCCGCCAACCTACCCTCCAGCTGCTGGATGTCCCGTAGTAGACGCTGGTCATCCGCCATTTTACTAGCCAGACCCTGGCACTAGTGTTATGTTAGGGTCTGCGGAACGCACCAAATATATGTTGTGGAGAGGTGCGTTCGCAGCCCGGGGTCCACCGTGCAGGCGGAGCCTACTGATAGTAAAATGGCGCAAGAAGCGAACTCTGTTATCCCGCAGAGTCACCAAAATAAACGCCGTAACACGCTGTGGCAATATGTGCGAACTCTGTTAATCCAAAGAGCCGCTAGAAGGAGTGCCGCAGCGCTATATGGCGATGTGTGCGAACTCACTAAACACCACTGAGTCTCAAAAATAAACATCGCTAGGGCGCTGTCTAGCGTTGAAAGCGAACCCTGTTACGTCACAGAGCCGCTGAGACAAACTTCTGTGTCCTGTCAGGCACCCAGGTACACAGTTAACTGTTAAGCGAACATAGAACGTGATCATGAGCTAATGTCCTCGCGGGAGTCACCCGCAATCTATGGCGTCTGAACGCCAGACCCTGAATACGGCAATCAAACTCCTCACCAGTTATGCCTGTAATCTAGGGCATCTAGGACACCGACCCTGACCAGCCATCATACCAAACTCCTCACCGACTAAGTCGGTATTCTAGGGGCTTATTTCAGCCGGGCCCTAACCACACACACGCATGACCACACTGGCGAATAGCATATAAAGATTGACACTAGCGCATGGCGGCCCAGCCATGCCAGCCTTTTATAGCAACAGCTACAGGACCTGCCAGAAACAAGGACCAATGAAACTTGTTCCAGAACACCAGTAGTCACAGGACCTTCCTGGCGGACCAATAGGAGCTGCTGCAGTACCTGAGCATGTGACCCCTGATCTCCAATGAGAGATCTCACTCTGGGCATGCTCAGAAGGGGAAAACAAGGACTTTGTCCTAAAGACGTCTGCTCGCCGCTAACCAGTACTGGCCACAATAGCAGAGCCTGGAGGAACAGCAGTAATCCTCTGCACACTGTTAGACTGGGTGAGACGCTGGGACCGACATGTTAGCAGAGCAGGCTCCACTGTGGACGGAGATGAATGGGGGACCGCAGTGGTACTAGTTCGAGACTCCCCTTGTGCAGGAGCTGGAATTCGAACCTTAACAGTTAGACCCTGGTATTACTGTGCCTTTGAAAATAAATTTGGCTTTATCATTTCAGTCTGTCACTTTTTTATTCTGCAGCATCCTGTTTAGTTAAAATTCAGCATTCTTTTTATATCTTTGGTTTATATGGCTTACAATTTCAGCGACCTCTTGATTTTTATCAGGGTTGGTATTTGGCGATTGTTGGTGATCAGGATCAGGAGTGCTAACGAGATTTAAAGTTGTTAATTCTTTCGAGCCGTACCTCGTATGTACCATGTAGCGCTGTAGCACGGAGCTATACATTTTAATTTTCACGTCATCGGGGATGTCACGATGTTGTAAAACGGTGTTAATTTCATCATCAAGGCGGTGAATAACAGTTTCGCTTGTGCTATTTGTAGTTGGGGGTCTTAGTTTGACCAGCTCCTGTTTGGGGACTAGACACATTTTCACTGTATGCTCCATTATGTGCCAGTGAGCAGACTCGTTATTATGGGTATTGCAAAACCTAAAAGAGGGCCGATAAACCATCCGGTCTGCTTTAGTAGTCATTTCTTTTCTTTATGGACTGCGAGCTATCACTCAGGGTTCTTATAGCTTTACGCCACTTCTTCAGTATGCCTTTTTAGCGCACTTTCAGTGGGATTCTGCCTTTTAAGATGTTTAAAGCAATCTCGCTTATGGCTGAAATTAAATCCTCGCTTGCATTGTGCAAAATAGATTTCCTGACAGCGGGGGTTGCCTTCACCATGGTTTTTAAGAGAGCCCAGTTACGCCGGAGTCTCTCAGACATCTTTACATCACAACGCACACAGCGTGGAATGTGCGATGTCGCATAAAATTCACTTTTTAGAAGTGATTTTCTTTTGAACACAGCGGGTAACGGCGGTGGAAACAAGCCCGTCCATAAGCGCAGATCTCAGGGGTATTAGCTCTCAAATCGACCAGCAAATACCCATAAGGTTCCCGCGTGGCATCCTCAAAAGCTTCTAGGAAAAAACGTGTTTTTCAGGGTACATCTGACGAGCTAAAGTTAAAATTTGTAATTTATCTCGAGGATTATTAAAAAGAACCATGTACTTTGTGTTTCAATTTATGGTGCGGCTTTTCTCTACTCTGACAAAATATGTTTTGTATCAGGTAGAAAATACTGAGATTTCTGTGGTGCACATACTTGGTGAACACTTTTTCTATCTCACAATTTTCGCTAGCGCTCTCCATGAGATCATCAACAATCACCAAATTCACCTTGTCCGGTGGGAATAATTTGTCATCTACGAATGTATTCGGCAGACCCTCCGCAAATCTGGTGTAGGGAAAAGAGAGAGAGATTTCATCATATACTGTAGATTTTGCCAGCATGAATAAAACCAAACAATGTTATCTGGTTTGTGAGAAAAATTAGTTTCAATATTATATAGCAATTGTTTTACAAAATAACTCTTCCCAGAATTAGACATGCCCGCTAGAATGCACGAGAACGGGTGTTGTAGCCGCGTATCCATCACAATACTCAGCTAATAGCCAAACAGCATGGTGGTGAATTCGTCTAATAGTCGTCGCTTTGTGTAAACGCACTTTTGGGTTTTTTGTAGCGGACGCGATTCAACATTCCAATATTTTTTATCTCTCACAATGCCCCGTTGCTGTACGACGATGCGCTTCTGAGTTTCTGAGTCAGAATTACGCGGTTAGTCCTGAACTAGATCTTTCAGACTGATAAAATTAATATAAGAGTAGGTAATGACGTGCACTCAGCTTCATAGATAAGGTGCTGGTGTAATGGACCAATAGCCCTTAATACTAAGTATAATAAGTACACCGCACTCTATAAGGAAGGTATAGTATTTGCAAATTTATATTTATTATCGGTTTACTGATTAAGGCAACAAATTAGGACAAAAAGAAAAGAGCGAAATAACGTTTCGGCTCCACCAGAGCCTTTATCAAAACGTCGCTGTGAAAACAAAAAGTACAACGTAAGAATCCCCAGAACGAAGGTGATAAATTTACATTTTGTGTGATATAAGAAACAATATTCCCCTACATTCTATTAAAGACACACTTTAAATACATGGTATATGTACAGTTTGCAACATAAACATACATGAACTGATGTAAGAAATATGTTGAAAGATATCACAGGTTATTAGAACAAAATGAGTTTGTCATATGCATACATAATTACCTCAAGAATAGTCCAGTGCCAGAAAATATGAGCAAAGGAAAAGAAGGCCAAGGTGAAGTCCTTATATGGCTATAATGATAAGATATTGAGTCAATAAACTGCTAATGCAATAAGATGGTATACCAAGATGTAACATTTACCCAGAGAATACGGGCGTCACTATGTGGAGAGGCAGCTCCCTGTTTGGGATCGTCTGTTGGCGCTATGGAGAATGATGACCCCAATGAGTAAACATACCGCTTAATATTATAGGATCGATCAGCAGAGGCAATTACCTGAATCTGGACCAAGTGCGTATGGCAGCGCTCCCGCGCTGTGCCCTGTGTATGCGCGCTGTGTGAGTGGATAGAGATGCCTGTTTATGTCAGCTGGTGCTCACCAAAGCGGAAGTGCGTGGTACTGACCGGAACTGACATCGCGCAACCCTCGGTGTGTAATGCGCAGGCGTGAATCACCGCTCAAGTAATCGGGTTAACGCTGATGATACGTAACCCGGAGTCATGTGACCGTGATACCATAGCAACTAGGTAAATAGGCTGTGTGGATGCCGTATCTCAGTCATGAGTGAGAGACTCTATTCAAGGATAACTAATGCGCCATACAAAGTGAGGGGGTATAGCCTATGTAAAATAAGCTGAAGGAAGGCACTGGATAGAGGTTAAATGTTGTATAAACATATCAGATCAATTAGAGAACCGGACAAAAGGACCATATATATGGCATTACAAGATATTAACATAAGACAAAACGTTCACAGTGAAACAGAGGCTATGTAATAACAATAACAATAGAAGTCAATCATAAGGGGGTAAGTATGCAACTCACCTACAGTCAAGATATTTTAACGAGTCTGTAAATGATATAAAGGAAATTAGTAAGGCATTATAAAGACCAATCAATTTCCCTATTAAGGCCTCTAGGGGCCAAAGTGTCTAACTTATGGATCCAGTAGGATTCTCGAGCTTTAAGTAGACCGACATGATTACCTCCCCTTCTCGGTCGGGGACATGTTCTATAATCTGATATTTGAGCTGTGCCACTGTTTGCCTCATCCTGGAAAAGTGGTCCGGTAGTGGTAGCCAATTCTTGCCACATCTGACTGGACTTATGGCTCGCTATCCTATCCTTTATATGTTGAGTGGTTTCTCCCACATACAATAAACCACAGGGACATTTAACCATGTATATGACAAAATTTGAATTACATGTAAAGAAACCATGGATAGGATAGCTTTTGCCAGTCCTAGAATGGGTGATGTTATCTGATTTTATGATATTAGAACAGGAAGCACAATTCAGGCAGGGAAAAGTGCCATTTCTTCTAGGGGCAAGGAGTGTCTGCTACTAACAGGGCGTAGGCTCCCCATATCAGCTTTGACCAGTTTGTCTTTAATGTTAGCGGGTCTTCTTGTGCACATAAGTGTTGGTTCTTTAAATGAGTCTATATCTGGATAAGAGCGAGTTAATAGAGGCCAGTGTCTCCTAATCACCAATAAATTTTGGGCATTAGAGGGTGAAAAGTATGCACGAATGGAATCCTTGTTGTAGTTTTGGACCTAAGGAGTGGAGACCGAGGTGTTAATGACAGTGTCTTCTCCTTAACCAGTAGCGACAGTGGATAGCCCCTCTCTAAAAATTTGTGAGTCATAGTGTCAAGTCTCTCCGATAGGATATTAGGATCTGATACGATCCGTGTGATCCTTTTGTATTGTGAGCGGGGTAAACTGTCGCGGGTGTATTTGGGATGACAACTGTTGTAATGCAGTAAGCTGTTGGTGTCAGTAGGTTTACGATAAAGGTCTGTAGATAGGTTCCCAATTGCATCCTTACGGACCATGTTGTCCAAAAAGGGTACCTCTGTCGTGCTACAGTGCATGGTAAATTGTAATTCCGGAAGAATAGAGTTGAGAAAGCAGTGGAATGCATGGAGAGTGGTAGGAGTACCCGTCCAAATAAGAAAAATATCATCGATGTAGCAGTGATACTCTAAGGCATATCTTGAAAAAAGCTCATTACCATATATGTGCGAGACCTCAAAGAAGTTCATAAACGCGTTAGCATAGGCGGGCACTACGTTTGAACCCATCGCGGTGCAGCGTTTCTGGATATAAAATGTATCCTCATACAAGAAATAATTCTCATATAGTACCAGACGTAGCAGATCTAAGCTCAACTGGACTGAGTTGGTGGTCATGTCAGAAAGGTTTAAAAGGTATTTGGTAGCCTCAATGCCATATTCATGTTGAATAGAGGTGTAAAGGCTATTTACATCCATGGTTACCAAGATACTGTCGGCTGGTATTGTATTGAGTCGCCGAATGATATTCAAAAAGTGCCCTGTATCCAGTAGGAAAGCTCTAGTAGACTTAATGAGGGGTGTCAAGATCTTTTCTAGAAACATCGATAGTGGGGACAGGATAGAATCTGTCGAAGCCACTATAGGTCTACCTGGGGGGTTGTTCAGTGACTTGTGTATTTTAGGTAACACATAAAATACCAGAGTAATGGGGTGTGGATTGTTCAGAAAAGTGGCAGTCTTTTTATCAATTGTATGGCTTGCTAGGTGTGGTTCAATTATAGATTGAATTTTCTTCCTAATGTCAAAGACTGGGTCATGTGAAAGGACGCCATAGGTATTGACATCAGATAGCTGGCGTTTCACCTCATCAATATATTGATAGCGGTTCATCACCACTATCGCACCCCCTTTATCTGCCGGTTTTATAATAATCCCCACATTGTTCTGTAGAGAAAAAAGCGCTTGTTTCTCATTAGGAGAAATATTAGAGTGTACTGGAAACAGGCCTAGACGTTGTTGGTGTGTGATTACCCCAATTTCACGATCTACAAGTGAGATAAAAGTCTCAGCAGTATGGTATGTATGAGGAGGACAAAAATTACTTTTGTTAAACAAACCAAAGTCACTGATGGATAAATCGGGTATTGCCGTTGTTGAAGGGTCACTGACGGGATTAGGTACTAGTCCAAAATGTGTTTTCAGTCTGGTGGACCGGTAGAAACGTTCCAGATCCTTTTTGAGTTGAAAAGAGTCCCAGGGAGGAGTGGGGCAAAAGGAGAGTCCCTTTTGTAAAACCGAGAGTTCCATAGGAGACAAGAGGTGGTCCGAGATATTGACCACTATGTTTTGTGTCTCACCTGTGACCGGGTGGTCATTCTTTCTCCTTGCTCGTCTGATCGGTCTAAGTTTGGGGTCCCTCTCCTGTGGTCCCTTGATAAAAAACGATTCCGTCCTGAGGCTGTGGAAGAGTCGCTTCCTGAGCTGAAGGAACCATCCCTGCGTGGAGGGCGTGGTCGACGCCAGGTATTGGAGGGCGTAAAGGAATCCGCCCATCTATAGACACGATTGTTGGAGTAATCCTCCAAATCCCGCTGGAATTTGCTTCTTTTTCTTTCCTGTAGTGTCTTAAGATGCTCCGCCAGTGACCTCTCTGTTTTCGTCTTAAGAGTTGCCCAATCAGAGGACGTTAGGGTGGTTGAGAGCTGAGTCTCTATGGCCTGGATATTAAGTTTAATATCCAATATAGCCTTTTGGAGATAATCTTTAGTTAGGATAATAATGTCTAACGAGCACTTATTCAGTATTTTTTTATACTTCTCACAGTATTCAGGGTTATCTGAGAACAAGGTAGGACGAAGGTTGCATCTAAGCCCCCTGGGAATCTTATTTTGTCTGTGATGTTCCGCCAGAGTGGTACAATGAAGATCGTATGATATAAGTTTCCTTTTTTCTTTTTCAAAATCTCTGGTCCTCAAATCTTGTATTGGGGTTTTAAGAAACTCATTAGAGCCAGTAACCTGGGAATATTGCTTCTTATATCACACAAAATGTAAATTTATCACCTTCGTTCTGGGGATTCTTACGTTGTACTTTTTGTTTTCACAGCGACGTTTTGATAAAGGCTCTGGTGGAGCCGAAACGTTATTTCGCTCTTTTCTTTTTGTCCTAATTTGTTGCCTTAATCAGTAAACCGATAATAAATATAAATTTGCAAATACTATACCTTCCTTATAGAGTGCGGTGTACTTATTATACTTGATAAAATTGATAGATTGAGAGTTACCAACATTTAGTGTTATTCCCTTCACTTTTAAGACAGTTTGCCCCGTGTTGAGTTTGTAGCCGTAAGTTTTGGGCCTGCAGAAACAAACTCTGTGACTCTGTGATGTATGTGCCATCAGGTATTTCACTCGTCAGCTCCTCCAGGTAATCACCTAAAGGCGGCTGCCACTCACCTTCCCTGTGCACAAAAATAACCAGAATCTGTGTCGTGATAAAGGCACCTCTCCTGCGGCCGGGACCAACACGAATAGAGCTCTAGCCGTGCATACGCAGTGGTAAAGCAGGCTATAAAAATGTTTGTGTCTTTGCTGACTGTGTGGTGCCCTTCCGCATATTTCCAGTTAATGGTTGTGGTTTCATCATCGATAAAATGCAACATTGAAATGTTATAGTACAGTAGGAACAAATACCTAAAAAGCTCATCTGGGTCCCTTACAACGCTGGTGCATGTTAGATTAGATCACTGAGCAAACTTTCCCCAGAAAGAATTTAAGAAAAGCTTGGAGATTTGTCATTTAGCAGGGTTAACAGCTATATTTTCAGGACGTAACTGTACACCCTCTTTTTCAAGAAATGAGTCAATGTACTGCCTTTTCTTGGCTTCATCAGTGCACCAGCTAGGATAACCCGAGGCCTCCTGCTTATCCCTAAGATGTAATTTTATATAGGTATTAAGCAGATCCTCGGTGGTGTTGGGAATATGCCATATTTCATAGATGCGGGCGATCCGATACCCTTTTTCTATCGCCATCTCGAGCTCTATAGTGCACCAGGTGCCTGTCAGGGAGTGTTCTTTGTCATTATGTGGGCATTCCTCTGCCTGTGAATTTACAGGGCATATATAGCAAAGGGGGAACATTAATTTTTTGTTGAGTTTTACTGGAAGAACAAGAAAAAATAAATCTCTCGGCGGATAGACCTTGACTTTAGCCAAATTCTTTTTTTAATGAAACCAGGATTTTTGTAAATGATGTCGGGGTGCCCTACAGGATATGTTTTAGTTTTGTTTACAAAGGGGTACAGGCTGGTGAAATCATAGTAATGTAAAGTCTCAACAGCTTCCTCCTGGTGATAGAGCTTAATGGCATTAGTTCGCCCCCCATAAAGCGCATTGCGGGGGTCTATGGGAATGGGGAATTCCATTTGACGGAGAAATGTTTGAAGGTTAGAATCATTTTCAACCATTTCATGCCACTCATGCTCCCACACCACTCATTGTGTATCCGCAGCTCTGTAGGTAGCGCTTTTTAGCTAAAAAGGCATAATATAATTGCCTGTAGGTGGTGTTTGTGACATTATTTGCATCATTTTCATTATAGCATGCCGGATAGCCGTGGAAAAAACAACCCTGAAATTCAAAGGCTATGTGTGTTAGGGTTCGATTTCACGCTGCTGCACAAGGGGAGTCTCAAACCCGTCCCGCTGCGGTCTCCCATTCATCTCCGGCCACAGTGGAGCCTGCTCAGCAGAGACATCGGTCCAGGCGTCTTGCCCACTCCTCTACTGTGCAGTGACTTGCTGCTGTCTTTCCTGGATCTGCTATTATAGCCAGTGCTGGAGCAGTCGTCTTTGAGACAAAGTCCTGCGTTTTCCCATCTGAGCATGCCCAGAGTGAGATCTCTCATTGGAGATCAGGGGTCACATGTTCAGGTGCTGCAGCGGCTCCTATTGGTCCGCCAGGAAGGTCATGTAGCTACGTTTGTTTGTAACAGCTTCTCATTGGTCCTTGTTCCTGGAAGGTCCTGTTGCTGTTGCTATAAAAGGGTAGCATGGCTGGGCCGCCATGCGCTAATATCAATCATTGTATGCTATGCGCCAGTGTGGTCATGTGTATGTGTGGATAGGGACCCGGCTGAAATAAGCCACTAGAATACCGACTTAATCGGTGAGGAGTTTGATATGGTAGCTGGTCAGGGTCGGGGTCCTAGATGCCCTAGATTACCGCATAACCGGTGAGGAGTTTTGATTGCCGTATTTCAGGGTCTGGCGTTCAGACGCCATAGATTGCGGGTGACTCCCGCGAGGACATTAGCACATGATCACGCTTTATGAACGTGTAGCACTTAACTGTGTACCTGAGAGCCTGACAGGACACAGTACTTTTTCTCAGCGGCTCTGTGACGTAACAGGGTTCGCTTTCAACGCTAGTCAGCGCCCTAGCGTGTTTTCTTTGCCACTCAGTTGTGTCTAGTGAGTGCGCACACATCGCCATATAGCGCTGCGGCTCTCCTTCTAGTGGCTCTGTGGAGTAACAGAGTTCGCACTTATTGCCACAGCGCATTACGGCGTTTATGTTGGCGACTCTGCGGGATAACAGAGTTTGCTTCTTGCGCCATTTCTACTAGCAGCAGGCTCCGCTTGCACGGTGGACCCCGGGCTGCGAACACACTTATTATTTAAATTATTTTGTGCGTTCCGCCAGCCCTAACAATGTGTTGGCCGCTAACATAAGCATAACCATCTAGAAAATATTGTCCGACTTGTTTTTCACCGCCTCTCAAGGCATGTTGAATGTCAATGTTCTCGGTGTGGGTGGGGCCGGCTCCAGGTTTTTATGGGCCCCGGGCGAAAGAGCCTCAGTGGGCCTCTTTAACACAGACCACGATTCATGATGCACAGATATGGCAGAGAAATATAGGTACAGTACAATGTCAAATACTTCACTTCCTCCATTACATGACTGATATCTATTGTAAAATGTACAATAGCTCAAAAACCGCCAAATCCTCGCAGCGCACAGTACAGACTGGACAGTACAGTCCTCCATACAATATTATGGGCACCACATAGTCTCCCCCTCATCACCCATATAATACCCCATGCAGGATGTCACCCCCTCATCCCCCATATAATGCTCCATACAGAATACTGGACCCAAAATAATGCTCCATACAGAATACTGGACCCAATATAAAGCTCCATACAGGATACTGGTCCCCATATAATGCTCCATACAGGATACTGGTCCCCATATAATGTTCCATACAAAATATGGAGCTCTACTCTGTGCTGTGCTGCATTCTGCACTGTTACGGCTCAGGAAAGGGCGCTGTGGAAAGACTCCCCATTATCATCATCATTGCCTCCCCATCATCATCATTGCCTCCTCATCATCATCATTTCCTCCCCATCATCATTGCCTCCTCATCATCATCATTGCCTCCTCATCATCATCATTGCCTCCCCATCATCATCATTTCCTCCCCATTATCATCAATGCCTGCCCATCATCATCATCGCCTCCCCATCATCATCATTGCCTCCCCATTATCATCACTGCCTGCCCATCATCATCATCGCCTCCCCATTATCATCAATGCCTGCCCATCATCATCATTGCCTCCCCATTATCATCAATGCCTGCCCATCATCATCGCCTCCCCATCATCATCATTGCCTCCCCATTATCATCAATGCCTCCCCATCATCATCATCACTGCCCTCCCCCCACCTCCATCACACAGACAGCACGGCAGCACACAAGCACTCTCTCACATACACACACACACAAAGCACCACACTACATACACACACTGATACACACAGACAGACACACACACACAGACACATCACATCTCACCTGTCCGGCGTCCGCGCGCTCTCTGCCACAGCCGGCCGCTGAATGATGACGCCCCCTGGAGCCCGGAGCTGCGGCAGCGGAGGCACGGGGAGAGGTAAGTATTGTGCCAGCTGCTGCCGGGGCCCTGAGCAAGCGGGGGGGCCCAGTGGCGGCGCTGACACTGCTCTCCTCCTCTAACGGGCGCCGGTGTGCCCGACGGCGAGTGGGCCCCCCGCCTGCTCAGGGCCCGGCACTTGCCGGGTATGCTGGGTGCTGACGCCGGCCCTGGGTGTGTGCTTCATACATGAGGCATTGTATAGCGGGGGATGAATAGCGCTTTTTTGCCTTGTGATAATTATCACCAGGTAAAATGGCGATCGTCTTTTTTGGCAGAAATTTAAACCGGTACATTGACATGCATACTGAGGCCAAGGTGATGAGCTGAAAAGGATCAATACAGCTGCTCACCACCATCGTTTGCTTTTCATGCTTACAGTATTTTTAACATTTTTCTGCGTCATTTCCATAATGCGCTCTCTATAGATCTTGCAGGAGCGTCTCAAAATTTCAGCATCCTGTTTGCAATAAGATTTTAGCTCAGTCAAAAAGTGTGTGTTTCTGACTCTCATAAACTCTACCTTCTCACCAGCTGACATGTACTCTAGCCCGTAATATTTCACATCTGGTATGGGGCCTACATAGTTTTGATTTTCTCGGGTATTACAAAAGTGTGGAAAATACCCTTTGCCGCCTAAAAATCCCATGGCCTGTGGTAATTTACTGAGCTTCATGGGGATAAAATTTAGCGAGTCTATGAACCTTATAGACAAATCGGGCAGCATCACACACAAGAGCCGGCCACCTTTGGTTATCAACTTTACCTGTAGTGTAATAAAGTAAGAATCGTAGCTTCCTGCATTGTGGGCTATAAATGTATAACCTGAAAATTTGCAGCTGGTAAAGAACAAAGTCGTGCGTACAGGTATCACCTTCAAACTCCCAGGATTGATCACCATGCAGTGTTGTAGCATAAATGTAATTTGGGATGTGTGCGCCTGTCTCCTGCATACATTCAAAATCATAAAAGATATAACAATCTGTCTCGTCCTCTGCTACATACCGCCGCATGTAACAGAGATGAGTGTAGAATTTATTTACACACTCGCGACACACGGGGCAGCGCAAACCACCAAAGCGATGTTCAGTCTCACTATTTCTGAACACAAAACGCTGACACTCATCATCACAAAATGTTTTAAGCCTGCAGAATGGTGGATTATCCACAGCTAATTGTGTGTGATAATCTAAACACTCACTAGAGCAACAATAACCCCGGCAGCTGGGACAACGCGGGGTGTGGTGTACATCGGTGCTCTCCACACAACCTCTCTATGACAAGCTTTACAAAAATATTTAGGAAAAAATCTCCAGCGCAGAAATGAATAAAAATTCAATATTTATTGGATAAAATTAAAATCCATCTTGACAGAAAAAAGACAAGTACAGGTGGGGTCCCTGGTGGTCTGAAACTGACCGTTTTCGACTTAGCAGGTCTTATTCATGGTTTACAACATGACCTATACTGCAGATTTAAATACCATATAAATAGGTAACAAGGGTTTGGCACACGAGAAAAAAATGGTGCAAGTGAACGGGGTCAAATATCCTCAAATCTAATGTTCATAAACACTGCACTCGTTGGAAAAAATAGCTTCAGTGAATTTTATTAAAACATATGTGAAAAAGCGCAATGTTTATAAAATTCACTTGAAGCTATTTTTTTTAAATCCATATAGGACATGTGAAGCACAGGTAAACGTAACACAAATTAGTAGCATTAGGTAACCAACCTTAGAAATTAACCCTTGTAGAAGAAAACAGATAGGACAGAATATAAAAACTGTATAATTGATATACAAAAACCGCCAAATATAAACATGTTAAACATTACTGTTAGTATTTTACCAGATGAAAAATATTTGAAAGAAACCAGAATTAATTAGAAACTAACAAAAATCATGAAAAAATTATCTCGAAAAGCTAAATATACCTGGAATTAAATTTTTTTAATCCAATTGCAATATTAAATCTAGCCGTTTGTTCAAGCCTAATTGTACTGTGTATTAAGCTTAAAGATCCAGAATGATTCCGATTTAATAATTTTTTTCTGAAATCTCCTCCTCTAGTGGATTTGAAACCTTCTCAATTGGCTGTACTTTAAGGCTGTTAGTATTGCCAGCATGTATTACTTTGCAGTGACTAGACATGCTGATATATTGTAACTATTTTATTAGTGGCTTCTGATAAATGTTTCCTAATCCTTTTTTGAGGATCCAATTGTGCAGCCTAATTTTGTAGTTTGCATGAAACACATTCTATCACATAAATTAAACCTTTGAGTTACGTTTAAATAAGACTGGATGGGATCGATATGCTAGTAACAGCAGATATAAATTTAGTGGTTTTTTTGCACATAGTTACAGACTTTACAAGGATGATGTCACATTTATAAAAACTTTGTATGTCGCCAAGTGCTATTTTTAGCACACGTTCACTACTTGTAAAAGCCAGGAAATAAAATATCAGAGAATGCGCTTTCTTGGCACTTATCGAATCGGCTGATATTCAGAAATAGGGCGAGTTTAATATCATTGTGAGTATTAGGAACATATTTTTTCACAATATCAACAATTTTATTATATTGTGGACTGTAAGTTGTGGAAAAATTAATTATGTGGAGGTCCACTACTATAATGATTGAGCGATATATTTCTTTTCTTTTGTTGGTATTTTTATTTTGCTGATTTCCTGTTAGCATAGATTTAATAGAGGTTCGTGCAGAAGATCGTTTCTTTCAATTTGACCCACTATATTATAGCTTTTGTTAACATCAATTAGCATATCCTTATCCCTAAGTCTCAGAAGCGCATGATTGCTTCTTTCTGGAAAATTGTGGGTGAACTACAATTTCTTTTCAATCTTATCAATTCCCCCAATGGTATAATTTTTAATTACATGCTTCGGATGACAAGAACCAGCTTGTAAAATCGAATTGTGTCTGTGGGTTTTCTGAAGGAGAAATAGAAACTTTCTGAGCATGGGCGTACCCACCGTGAGGCAGGGGGGGGGGCAACAAAAATTGTGCGGAGAGAGCAGCACAATGTCAGCTCCCTCTGCCACAGTTGTAGTGCCTGTCTGTGAGCGCAGTGCACGGAGCTGCTGTCTCACAGAGGAGATCCTTCCTTCCTTTCTTCCTGGCGGCAGCAGCTATAGTTTCACTTTCTGCCCTGCAGGTTTGGTTGTCTCAGCCAACTGGGTCCTAGTGCCCTCTGTGTGCAGACATGGAAACTTCCTGCTCCCGGCTTCAGCCACTGCTGCAAGCTTCATGGTAAGAGGGCATGGATTTATTAAATTCATTCTGTCAGGATGTCATGGTCACTGTGAGGGCATGTGAGAGGATGGGGTACAGTGGGGGAGGGGTTACAGGGCATGGGGTGGAATGGAAGAGGATGGGGGTATTGTGGGGGCTAGTGCACTGGGGGGTTAATGAGAGGATGTGGGTATTGTGGGGGAGGGGTACAGGGCACTGGGGTGAATGTAAGAGGATGGGGGTATTGTGGGGTAGGGCACTGGCAGGGTTAAGTGAGAGGATGGGGTATTGTGGGGGCTGAAGTGGGGGAGAGGCAAACAGGCACGGAGAGTGAAGTGAGAGGATGGGGGTATTGTGGGGGAGGGGATACAGGGCACTGGTTGGTGAATGTGAGAGGATGGGGATATTGTGGGGGCTGGCGCACAGGGGTTGATTGTGAGAGGATGGGGTTATTGTGAGGGAGGGTGGCCAGGTCACTGGGGTTGAATGTAAGAGGATTGGGGATTGTGGGGACTGAAGTGGGGAGGGGCAACAGAGCACTGAGGGGTGCATGTGAGGGATGGGGGTATTGTGGGGTCAGTGGGACAGAACACTAAGGGGTGCATGCTGAGACAATTGGGTTGTTGGGGTGTGGGTGGGGGACAGGGGAGGTAGGGGGCTTTTTTTTTACTTGTGAGCTCCTTAATACTTTAATAATTGATTAATTTTCAGTATTATTATAACAAGGGCATAGACAGACGGCGTATAAACTCATGCGAGGATCGCACATGCAATCCTGGACTTGCTGGTACGCTCCTGACTGAGCGGACTGCCATGTATAAAAATATGGTTTTTTAAGCGTAGTGTGATACATGTGTATTTAACAATATAAACCGTTTAATGCTCCTACCTAATAGCAGGTTAATGTACAGTGTATATGATTTTTTAACCTGTATAAGATGAACATTGGTTGCCTCCCCTTAGTTTTGTCCTGGGTAGCCCATGCTTCTGAGTATCAAAATTTTCCCCGATAAAGAAATTTCCGATAATTAATTTTGAATTGATGTAGTAACAGGAAAATAAAATTGAAATATTCCCATTGATGTTAAATTTATAAAATCAGTAATTGCTGTGGTTCTCCTTTAAAAGAGGACAGGTCATATAAGCGGCCATATAATTGTATATTTGAGAAAAAGGATTATTGTCACAAAAAATATATTTCCCCCCTACTGCCACTGTGTTGTTAGCAAACTTTGGGGAACATTTTCCTCCCTACTAAACCCTTGTTGTTGTAGAAAAAAAAATCATCAAAAAAAAATAATTGTGGGGGAGGGGAAATGAGCTGCATCGATAAAAAATGATTGTATCTCTTGTTTATATGTGATATATCTCTCTAGAAAATATTGTAAGCGATAATTTCGGCATTGGCTTCTTACAAAAAAAAACTAGGAGAGGGGGGTAGATCATTATTTTGCCGTCCCTTGGGTTTTAAACTTCCCCGGATATAATTTTAGACACCAAAAATAATTTCCCAGCATTAGTGGGGGTTTATGACTGGTCATAGAATATTTATGGATCACCCGTGAGGGGTTGTGGGGTTTTTTAATCCCTCCATACCCCATCGTATTTATTCTATTGTTTTACTTATTTTTTTGGAGAGATATAGCACATAAAACGAGATCAATCATTTATTTTCGATGCAGTTCATTTCTCCTTACCCACAATTTTTTTTTTTGATGGTTTTTTTTTCTACAACAACAAGGTGTTAGTATGGGAGGTAAATGTTCCAGCTTGGTAACATACAGTGGAGTATGGGGGGAGAAATATATTTTTTGGGCAATAATCCTTTCTCTCATAATATATTTTAAAATATGGCCGCTATATTGAGGGACCTGATCCTCATTTGGAAAGGGAACCCACAGCAATCGCTGTTTTTTCAATTTACATCAATGGGAATGATTTCAATTTATTATTCACTGTTACTCCATCAAATTACAGTTAATTATCTGGATTACTTTATCTGTCAATTTGATTTCAGAAAGTTTTTTTCTCCCTTTATGAAAACCCCAAAATATAATTCGTTTTCAAGTGGTTCTGCCCTCCGAAGATGTAATTAAATATACCATTGGGGGAATTGATAAGATTGAAAAGAAATTGCAGTTCACCCCAAATTTTCCAAAAAAGAAGAGATATGGCTTGGCTTAGGGAAGAGGATTGTAATTGGTGTTAACAAAGCTAATAATTAGTGGGGACAAATTGAAAGAAAATCTTTGCCGAACCTCTATTCAAATTTTACTAATGGGTTCAGCTAAAAGTAAAAAAATACCAACAAAAGAAATAAGAAATATAACGTCAATCCATTATGTAGTGACCTCACATAATTAATTTTTCACAATTACGTCCAAATAAAAAAATTTTGATATTGTGAAAAAAATTGTCTATATTTCCCAATGTTATTAAATCCTCTATTCTGAATATAGCCAGATTCGATATGTGGCAAGAAAGCGTTCTTTGGGGATTTTTATTTCTGGTTTTTACAAGTAGGAACGGTGCGCTAAAAAATAGTATTGGCTGACATCCAAAGGTTTTTATAAATGTGGAATTCTCCTTGTAAAGCTCTGTAATATTGGGAAAAAAACCACTAAATTTTATCTGTGTTACTAGCATAGTATCCCCCCCAGTCTTTTTAAACTGAATCAGAAGGTGTAATTTTGGATAGAAAAGGGTTTTATGCAAATACAATTGTAGGGTGCACAATTGGATCTCTTAAAGAAAAGGATTAGGAAAATTTATAGAAGCCCTAAGAAAATAGTTACAAATTCAGCATGTTGTCACGCAAAGTATAATGTGGCAATCTAACAGCTTTAAAAATTGGAATTGAGCAATTGAGAAGGTTTTCAAATTACTGAGGAGGAGTTTCAGGAAAAAAAATTTTTAAATCGTGATCATTCTGGCTTCAAACTTATTTCCGAGTACAATTAGGCTTGAACAAAGGCAGTTTAATATTGCATTGGATAAAAATTTATTCCGGATTTTAGGCTTCCAGATATTTTTTTCTGATTTTTGTTAGTTCTATTAATTCTGGTTTTCTTTTTAATATTTTTTATTTGGCAAATAATTAAGGTATTTTATAATGTTTTATTGCGGTTTTGTTATCATTAACAGTTTTTATTTCTGTCCTTTTTGTTTTTTTACAAGGGGTTTAATTTTAAGGGTGTTTAATGCTATAATTTGTGTTACGTTCACCTGTGTTCCAATGCTATTGGTATTTAAAGTCTGCGTATAGATCCTGTTGTAAACCATGAATAGACTGCTAGGTCGAAAGCGCGGTTTCAGCCAAGGGACCCACCCGGGCCGGGTCGCACCCGGCACCCGGGCAAGTGCCGGGGCCCCGAGCAGGCGGGGGGCCCCTCGCCTTCTTTGGGACCCCCCCACCCGTTATTGGAGGGAGCGGTGTCAGCGCCGCCCTGGGCCCCCCCCCCTTGTAGGGCCGGCGGATAGCTGGAAATACTTACTTCCCGTGCCCGCTGCCGCAGTCGGGTCCAGGGGGTCGGCGTTCCTTCCAGCAGCGCCGTGAAGACATCATCATTCAGGGCGGCTGTGGCAAGAGCGGGACGTGGACGGTGAGACGTTGTGTGTGGGCTCTGTGTGGTCTGGTGTATGTAGTGCGGGTTTGTGGTGGGTATGTGTGTGTGTGTTGTATTGGGGGTGCTTATTGTGGGTTGTTGGTGTGATGGGTGGGCGGATTGCTGATAAGGGGAGGGTTGATTGTGATGGGGAGAAGTGATGATAATGGTCAAGTATTGAGATAAGGGAGGCATTGAGATGGGGGAAGGTGATTGCAGGATTGATGATGAGGGGAGGCGTAATGTGTGAGGAGGCGATGATGATATGGGCAGGCATTGATGATAATGGGGAGGCATTGATGATGATGGGGAGGCGAAATGATGATGGGGAGGGATGATGTGAGGGCAGGCTTGATGATAATGGGGAGGCTTGTGATGAGGGGGAGGAAAAAAAAATGTGATGGTGAGGAGATGATGATGATGGGCAGGCAATGTGATGTTAAGGACTCAATGAGTGATGGGGAGTCTTTCCACGCGCCCTTTCGAACCGTAACAGTGCAGAACCAGTAAGCGGGGAGAGTCCTTTTTGATGGAGCATTATATGGGACCGTTCCTGTATGGGCATTATATGGGGACCAGTACCTGTATGGAGTTTATATTGGGTCCAGTTTCGTTGGGTTTTATTTTGGGCCAGTATTTCTGTTTGGGCATTATATGGGGGTGAATCCTGATGGGGTATTATAGGGTGATGGGGGTGAGTGGTGCCCCATAATATTGTATGGAGGACGTACTGTCCAGTTGTTTGTGCGGTGAGGTTTGGGGGTTTTGAGTATTTTTACAATTTCAAAGATATCACTATGTAAGGGAAAAGAAGAGAAGTGTTTGGCTTGACTATATTATTTTTCTGCAGTATCGTGATATGAATGGGTCTGTGTTAAAGGGGCCCACTGAGGTCTTTCCCGGGGGGCCCAAAAAACTGGAGCCGCCTGCCCCACCTGTATTGTCTTTTTTCTGTCAAAGGATTTTAGTTTTATCAAAATATTGAATTTTTATTCATTTCTGCGCTGGGTTTTTTTACATGTTTTTGCTGGCTTATCAAGGTGGCTCCGTGGTATGAGGATTCTGGGACTTGTGAGATGGTGAGTGATATTTTTGCTTTTTTCCCTTTTTTCCCTGTTACTTACAAAAATTTGGCAGAATGGTGTTTTGGAGTTTCAGGCAATTGCGAGTCACAAATGAATACTCCCGAAAACCCTTTCTATTTTTGAACCGTGTGGTGGTTATATGGACAATTGTAGGTTTTACCAGTAGGCTTGTCAGTCTGAAAGTAGCGCCAATTACCCTGACTGTAGTACGTTTTAATGGTGACTCCAAATTGGTATGTTTTTAGAGCGGTTCATAAACCGCATCAGTGACATCCGCGTCTCTATCGGGGCAAACTAGCAGCCAAACACGATTTGTGTAATTGTAAAAATATACAGCCACGTTTTTGTTTTGATTCGTGCTCGCTAAAGTTTCAACCATTTTTTTACCCGCCGCGGCGGTTTTTTATGGTAGTGATGCGAGTTTTAGGGGGTTGCTTGCCAAGCATTGGCTTGCTTTAAAAGTGTGGGACAACAGCATTTAAAAGGATTCGAATTAAAAACTTCCCGGGTTGCTTTGTAATGAAAATGGGGTCAAAGGTCATCCACCTTAACCCTTAACTGTAGAAAGTCCCCGGTTCTGTCCCTAATGAACTATCCAGTAATGACTGAATATGTCGTGAACAATGTTCAAGCTCGACCCCAAATGATTGTAAGCTCAACTTCAAATTAAAAATGATCGGTATTCATATGGCCAAAAGTTTTAGAATGACCAAATATTATATTTTACATGATCTCTGCCCTCTGTTTTTTGTGTGTTTTTGACGATGTTTTTATCACGACGAATTAATTGAAAATAGAGTAAAAAAGCTTAAATTGACAGTTAGAATGGTTTTTGCCAAAATCAATTTGCAGTGTTGCCCCTTCTTCAGGACCTCTGAAATTCTCCCTGGCATGCCTCAATCAATTCTGGACCAAATCCTGACTTAGGTCCATTTTGCACCATCAATGCTTTATTTGGTCGAATTTTAGGGTTTTTGTTTGTCCCCTCTCTTGTGATTGACCACAAGTTTCAATGGGTTAAGTTGGGGAGTTTCCAGGCCATGGACCCAAACTCTCTATGTTTTGTTCCCTGAGCCATTTGTTTTACCGTTGCTTTATGGCAAGGGCTCCATCTGTGGAAAAGGCTTGTTGATGCCAAATGTCTTGGAGGGTTGGGAGAAGTTCTCTTGGGGCATTTGGTCCATTTGTTATCTGGCTGTGTTTTTAGGCAAGGACTGTGAGAGAGCCGATTCCTTGGCTGGGAAGAACCCCACAAGAAGTTTTTAGGTGAACGTTGGCTAGAAAGCTGGTGGTGCGCTACCTTGTCTTCTCCGAATGAGTGTTTTCCTGGTCCCAAACAACGAAAAGGGGATTCTCAGGAAAAATAAGTTTACCCCAGTCCTCAGCAGTCAGCCTGTACCTTTTGAGAATTTCAGTTGTCCTGATGTTTTTTTCGGGGAAGTGGTTTTTTTGCTGCCTCCTTGAGACCAGGCCCTTGTCCGGTTCCGCCCACAGTGTGGAGATGCATCAATGCCTGCTGCCTTCCTGAGCAAGCTCTGATGCTGGTTCCGATCCACAGCTGAAAGACTTTTAAAGAGGGTCCTGGTGCTTGTGGTTTTTTGGGCGCCCTGGAGCCTTTTTGGCAACATGAAACCTCTCTCCTGAAGTTCTTGATGAGCGATAGTTTTGTGAGGTTGCAATTTTCTAGTGCGTACCTTCCCTGTTGGCCATTTTTGTGCATTGCAAGATGGATGCCGTGTTTCTTTAGGAACTGGTTAAAAAGAAGGAAAAAATGATGCAAGACCAGCCCCCCTTTTAAAGTGCCGTGGTGTCTTTTATTAATCAGCATGCTCTCAACACCACACCTGTGTTATGGAGCAATCCTGAAAAGGGTTAGGGTTTTTAGGCAGGGCCAAGAGTTGAAATGTGTTTTGGGGGTAAAGTTAATTTCTAGCCAAATATTGGACTTTGAAGTAATTGTGTTAAGTGAACTCTTTATAAACATTCTGGATAATGCAAATTGTATTAGAAAAAGTGAAGCAGTAATTTGTAAAAATTTCATTTTTGTGTCTTCTCAAAACTTTTGGCCATGACTGTATGTGCGCGTAATATTGCGGGGTCCTTGTGATGATGGAAGGTTGTAAAAATACTGTATGATCAGAGCCCCCACATCATTTCGTGACAGCCATCATAGAGGTTGGAATTTTGTGAGTTGTGTTTCATTTTCAGAGTATCTTGGTATGTGAAAGTTGGCCTGATCTGGGCGGCAATGGGGGGTCTGCGAGCTTTGCGGACAAGTACCACAAACCCTCCTAGGCCAGTGGTGTTCTAGGTTGACCACAGTTTTAGAGTCGCTTTTAACTTACCCCTATTACAGCGGGGGGTAAGCAGTTTTAGCGTTTTATGCCGCCCCGGCCGGTATATTTAGTGATAATGGGTTGACCATAGGGTTTCGGTGTCCACTGTCTTTGTGAAGGCGTATGTCGGCCTTATTAGCTGGTTGTGATTGGTGTACAATAATCTTTAAAAATTGTCACAAAAAAACGTATTTTGGGGGGTCCAGATTTTGAGGGTAAGTGGGCGCTATTCTTTAAACACAGCTTACGGCCCCCCCGCAGCTCCTGGACCCATCCTGTAGGTTGTAGTACAGAAGTGTATCCTAGGGTATGAAACTAAGAATCTGTATATGCAGGACTGGACATCAGAATCTGTACATGCAGGTACTGACAAAGAATCTGTTACTAGCAGGTAGAACTCAAATTGTTGTGAGGTATGACCCACAGAATTGTATATAGCAGGTACTGACCCACAGAATCTTTCATAGAGGTATGACACCGCAGAATTGTATCCTGCGGGGTATGACCCCGAATCTGATCCTGGGTATGAACCACAGAATCTGTTCATGCAGGTAATGAATACAGAATCTGTATATAGCAGGTACTGCACTACAGATTGTTCATAGCAGGTAGCACAAGAATCTGTATACTAAGGTTTGCACTAAAAAATCTGTATCGCTAGCAGGTATGACACCCGAATTGACATGCAGGTCTGACACCAAGAATCTGATATGAGGATGACATACAGAATTGTTCATAGAGGTACTAAACCCAAATCTGTATCATAGAGGTCTGGAACCCAGAATCTGTATCCTAGAGGTATGAATAAGAATCTGTATTGTGTAGCCTGGGGAGGCCCGCAGTACCCGGGGGGAGTGTATGGGGACGGCGGCTTTTAAGCTCAATATGCATTCATTCTCCCAATAGACACACCCTTGGGGTGTGAAGTATATTAGGGAGTGGCAAGAAGGATGTGTAGGGTGTTTTAGAGTAGAGTGTGTTCCTGTCTTCGGGCGTAAGGACGTGGAGAGTTAGTAGATACAGTGAGAGAGTCTGTTCTGGAGGGGGGGAGTCTGATTGCTATTATCAGTTGGAAAGTGGGTTGGTTTTGGGTTGGAATACGCCTTGTTGGAGAGTGTGTATTCCTCGCATAATTGAAGGAAAGAACAAGTTGTAAAACCAAAAAGTCTTCAGCATCCTGTCTAGGGCCAGTATCAGGTAAGAAGTGCTCTGCCTGTGATAACTGGATTGTGGTTAGCTCATTGGAAGGAAAAAGATGGAAGTGACGCTCGACCCTGGTAGTAAGAGTGTTTTGTTACCAGCGTGGACAAGGCGAAAGGCAAGTGGATTAGAGAATTGGTGTAAGGATTGCAGAAGTCCCCGGCTTGTTACCGGTCACTGGGGACGAAGAATCACTTTGTTCGGCACGTGACAGGAAACCAGGAATTCCGGACCCTAGGTCGCGGCAGAAGCCCCTTTAGTCGGTGTTGCTGGGGTAGGGGGAGTGAAGAATTTGGAGTTCTGCGGAAAAAAAGTATTAGTCTTCACAGGGGACCCCTAACCACTAAGCTGGGGGGAACGCTAAGATTTGCGGTCATAGAGGGAAATAGCTTCAGGTGGTTGTACGTTTATTGGAGTTAAAGGAGGGCCCTAACTTGTCCAGCTGGTCTCAAGAACATTTTGGATCAGCCTCCCTGGGACCCCGCCTTATCTTTGAAGTAAAGGTATGGAAAGGCGTGACTTTGTGAGATGTGTTATTTACCGGCACCCGATTCAATATTAACCGACTTTGAGGGAAGAGTCCCCCTGAGGGGCCGACTTTGCTGCCCCCACCATCCCCTCAGGATTTAGCACGTGGTACTAATTACCCAGCACTAAGGTGGGTCACGAATGTACATAAATCATCCCTTAATTCCCCCCAACATAGCGACCGCCCGGGCCACAAAACGAGCAAAGCTACCGGTGAAAAACAATCCCTAGATTTCGGGCCGGTTGGGTTCCCATTGCCCTGGTAACCCACAATTGTGGTGGGGGTCGACACAACAAAATTGGTCAGAACAGGATACCAAAATCGCGAATTGCGGCCCTGCGTGCCCAAGACTTGTTTTTTTTGTAAAAAAGGGCTGTTGATTTTGGCGCCAAATGCCATTTTTGTCGCCTATTGCGCCTCAGGCGCTGGAGAAGAAGGTGGGCGTACTTCGTGGGGTTCTACCCCCAGTGGCGCGAAAAAAGCCCTGCCCTCAAAGTGCTACTTAACTGGGTCCGAAACAGAAAGGAGGTCCGCCTCCTTTCCCTTCCTGCGGGAGGAGGAGACGCAAACCCACCTCCAGGAAGAGACGGATGTTCGCAGAAAGAAAAGGGGAATTTTGGAGCTGATGGAGGAGGACGGTGGAGCGGCGGGGCAGGGGGAAGCAGGCCGTGCCCCGCCAAGCTGCCTCGGCATCCAAGGCCTATGCATCTGCCCTGCAACGGGTTGTTAGAGGTTCGGGGGAATCACGCCTAAAGAAGTTGTTCCAACTGGGACTGGGGAGATTGAGAGGGCCGTGTTTGCTGAAGTGGAAATGCGAAACGGCTTCCCCTCCCCTCAACGAACCCACGATTCAAAGTACGAAGGTTGTGCCAAAGGCGAAGGAGAAGGAGGCTGCCCCCGAAATTCCGTTCCCGATCCCACGGTGAAAGCGGTGGAGCGGAGGGGTTGAGGAGGTAAAGCCAATACCGGAACGCCCGCCCGGCAAGAGGCCGCAGAGATTATGGTCCCCGGGGGACAGGAGGGGTCTGCGTCACTCCAGATGTGGACTGGGACGAGTGGCGCGCCTGAGACGTCGCTACACGCCAGTGGGAAAAGAATGCGGCGTGAGGGAGAAGAGGGCCGCGGGAGGAAGCGCGGGAAATCAAGAAGAACCGCCAGGGAAGTTTGCTTGAGTGTTGTGACAAGGAGATGTCCGTCGCGACAAAGGTAACCTTAGGGAACCGCGGCGGGGGGGTGTGTGACTGAGTTCGCTCCGGAAGGGGTGGGGCTTTATTGTGAAGGGCCTCTACCCCGGTCTTGTCAGCAGGGCGTGAGTTGGAATCTCACTGCCACAAGGCCATTCGGAGGGGACTTAGTAAACGGACATAGTCACTTAGCGGCATTGGGGAATGAAGGGGTGGTAGCCTGAACGTCCCCTCGTCCGCGACCCCGTCCAGGCAGGTTACGTCCCCATTGCCGCAGCGTCCCCGTGTCCAGTTCAGGCTCCGGCCTTGCCCCAGCATCCCCCGTCAAAGTCATCGCAACATGGAACCGGTCTTGCAAGTAAGCCACTTCCTTATCCCAAATGCCCCGTCTAGATGAAAAAACCCCTGGGGGGGTTTTACGTTGACTGTAATGGAGACGAATCGGTGTCATGCGAAGAAGTGTCCCTTTGGGCCCCCTGGAGGTTCAAACCAGAATGTGAAACCCAGGACCCTGATCGAGCACTGATTTGTGGTCCTGGGTCAGGGCCCATTGGTTTTCCACCCCCCGGGGTGGAAGAGTGGGGAAAATGTTTGTAGTGTGAATAATGGTAAAGATTGGTGAGATCCCTATCGGATCTACACAAGTAGGAAAGAAAAGTTTAAAATGTTTTTGAAAAAGTTTGCCGATTAATATAGAAATAATATTCCTAATTATAGATTGCCCGGTGGGTAATTGATATTGATAATGGTAATTTTAATTGTAATTAAAATTTTTTGATAAACGTTCATTTTACAAAAATTTTATTATGTCTTTCTTTATAAAGGTTTTTGAGGTAAAGGATTGTTACCAGAATTTTTTGAAATATTTTTATTTTTTGCCCTTTTTGGTTTAAAAAACCTATTTCCTTAAAAAAAAAACCGTGGGTGGGCCCGAGGAGGTCTGACGGGGGTGCCGCAGCCCCCCGGACCTTTTAAGGTTTGGTGGGGCCCCTTTCCAAAATATTTGTTATTATTTATTGAAAATGATTTGATACTATTTGTATTAAAGTTGTAACGTTCAAAGTTTTTCCCCCCCATGGGAAATTTTATTTTCCCCAAAGTTATTGAAAAACAAAATTTTTGGGCTTTTGTATTTCACACCCCCGGGGTGCTGTCGTTTACCAGGGGGAAAAGTGTAGCCTGGGGGTAGGAAAGCGCCCCCCGGGGGGGTTGGCGGCCGGGGCTTAAAACTCAATATGCATTCATTTAAAAAACTGAAACCTGGGGGGTGAATTATATTGGGGTGGCAGAGGTATGTGTGGGGGTGATTTTAGTCGTAGGTGTAGTTCCTGTTTGGGGGGGTAAGGAGTGGGAGTCTGCGTTTAGATACAGTGGAGAGTTGTATCTGGAGGGGGGAAAGGGTCTGTTGTATTCATGTTTGGAAGTGGGGTCGGGGTTTGGTGTTGGAAACCCCTTTGTTGGCAGGTGGTATTTCAGCTACTTAAGGAAAGAACAATTGTAACCAAAAGTTTCAGCATTCTGTCTAGAGGAAGTATGGAAGAGCGTGTCTCCCCGTGAATGGATTGTGGTTAGCTTTATTGGAAGGAAAAGATTTGGAAAAGGTTTCTGCCCCTGGCAGTAAGGTGTTTATGTTACCAGGTGGACAGGCGAAAGGCAAGTGGATTAGGAATTGGGGTACGGTTTTAAAGTCAGCGCCTTGTTACCCGGGCAGGGGACGAAAGAGTCATGTTGCTTCGGGACAGTGCCGGGAAAACCGGGGAAACTCCCCGGCCCCCAGGTCGGGGCAGACAAGCCCTTATAGTCGGTAGTGCTGGGGTCAGGGGGAGTAAAAGACTTTGGAGTTTGAGGACAAAAAAAAATTTTTCAGCCCTTCACAGGAGGACCCTAACACAAGGATGGGCAGGAACAGCAAGATTTGCGGGAAAACATAGAGGGAAATATTTTGGTGGTTGTACTGTTTTTGGGTTAAAGGGGCCCCCTAACTTGCCAGTGGGTTAAGTACATCTCCTTGGATCAGCCCCCCTGGGCCCCGCCTTATCTTCTGCAATAAAAGGAGGGGAAAACGCTGATGTGTGGTGTGTTATTTACGGCCCGACTTCCCTTTTAAAGCTTTGAGGGAAGGTCCACCGTGGGGGCCCCCAATCTAGCTGCCCCCTCCCCCAGAGATCTACCAGCGTGGTATATTCCAGAAATACAGGTGGCGCACGAACTGTACATAAAAAAATCCTGTAAAACCCCCCAAAAATACGCCAGACCGCCAGGGCCACGGGGCCCAGCCGTTCCCCGTGACAACAATCCCTAGATTTTTCGGGTCGGTCTGAGTCCCCCCTGCCTGGTAACCCCCAAAGTGGTGGCGGGTCGACACGTTTAGAGGTATGCACCACGGATTGTAATTGAGGACTGACACCCGAATCTGTATCATAGCGGTTTCTGAACCCCCCAAAAAAAACGTTTCACTAGAGTATAAAAATAAGAACGACACTAGGGGTCTGACAACGAATCTGTTACTAGCAAGTACTGACCCAAAAAAATTTTATTAGGGGGGATGACATACAGATTGTTCGTTAGGGTACTAAACCCCAAAAATTTGTATCACTGGGGGTATGACACGCAGAATCCGTTCCTAGAGGTATGAAACAAAACGTATCATATGGGTTTGCATACAGAATCTGTATACTGAGGTACTGAGGGCCAGAATCTGTGATGTGTCCCCAGCTGTTCTGGGCCCGTTTCCCCCGGGGATGAACCAAGGAAAACCCAATGACCATTGCACACAACCATCTGCATTTTCCTATCCCCCAGAGGGGCTCTTCGCGTAGTGAAAGGGGTTTTGTAGACCCCCGAAAATAGTTAGATCTCCCCAAAAGGCATTACCCGAATTCTAGTTACCAGAGAAAATCAGATCTCGGTTCTCAGACATTTGGGTCTGTCCCTTAGACGTGAGAGGGGGAGATTGCTGGAGAGAGAGCGTACTTGAAAGCCCAAGTTTACAGCTTGAATTAGTTTATTTAGTGGGTAGAATGGGGGGAAGGGGTTGCCCTTACCCGGTAAAATGAGTCGTGAGGTTTGTTAGTGAGGGGGGGCCCGCATTGAGGATTTAAGGGGAAAAAATGTATCTTGTTGTGTGTGCTTATGTTAAAGGTGAGAGTAGGCAAAAAAGGCGGGGGGAAAAAGAAAAGAGTGACAGGGGAAAACGCATGATCGTTCTTTTTTTAAAATCACCCGGCCCGGGCCCCAGTTTTAGTTAAAGATGTAGGAGATACGGAGCCTGTGGGACTTCGTGAGGGGCCCTCAGGTGAAGTAAGAGGTCGGGGAAGAGGGGGTCTGAGGAGTGCTACAGAACACTGTTTGCCAAAAAAGGCTTCACCACAAAGTAGGGGGGCGTATTGAGAAGCAGAGTTAGACTTGTTCTTTTAAAGGTCAGAAATAACACTACAGAGTAGGAGGCCCCCGTGGGTTACTGGAGGATCCTCCACCTGCGTTCCCCGGGGTGCCTGTTAATCAGTGGTAAGAAAGAGACTTGGTGTGTGTTGCCTCATTGATCCGCCCTACAGCCATCCTGGGGATAGTTTTGCTGTGGAAACTTTAAACCCCTTGTGCCCCAAAACAACCCTCAGAGGATTCCTGCAGGTGGTCACCCGACAGCCCCAAAAGGGGGTCACGAACTTTTAAAAAAATTAATCCCTAAATATCCCCTTTTTTGAGGTGAGCCCCCCGGGCAAGGACGAGCTGTGTCCCGTGCTCCCCCATTGAAGTGAACGGGTCGGGCGAGTCCCCCCAAAGGCCCGGCAGGGTCATCTTTTAATTGGGTACGAAAAAGGGCGAAAATGCTTATGCGGTTGTGTGCCGAATGGACTGTTTTTGGCAAAGACTGTTTGCGTTTTTTGATTTTTTTCACATTTCGCCATTGCCCCCCTATGCCCCTGAGGGCTGGTGAAGAAGAAGGGGTGTATTCGGGGGGTTTTCCCCCCCTGGCGCGAAAAAATTTTGGCCCCCCTGTCAAAATGCTTTACAATGTCGACAGCCCCCCCGCAAGGAGATGCCTCCTCTTTTTCCTAGGCAAAAGGGAAGAGAAAGGAAATGTCCCGGAAAGCCCCGGGGCGTTCCCCGGTGGAAAAACAGTCTGGCTTGGAGTGATATGGCGGAAAAGGCAGGAGTTTTGTGTGGGGGAACGGCGGTGCGCAGACCCCCTTCCTGAAGAGGTGCTTGTGGAACCTCCCGGTAGGAGGGGAAAAAATAATGTAGTGTGGAGGAGGGGATGCGGCGGGGGTGGCCCGACCCCGCGCAGAGTGGAGGGATGGGCGGAGCTGGTTGCCCTAAAAAGCGGCTGGTGGGACAATGCCTCCCCCCGGGGTGCGAACTGCCACCCCCCACCAGGAACCGGGTGAAGGGAAAAACCGGAGGCCCGGCCCCCTAAAAGCTGTCCCCAAAAACCCGGGGGCCGCGGGGGAGGAGAGGTGGCTGAGGGGGCCCTTCCCCCGGTGAAGCCGGGGGCCTGGAGCAGAGGCGGCAGGATGCGGAAAGCAGCCCCCCCGGTAGGGCGCGGAAGGGAAACCCCCCGATGAAAGGAAATGACTGGGGGAAAGGGGGCCCCGGACGCGGGGTACCCCGCCCAGAAGGGGAAGAGGGGGAGCCCTGGAGGAGGGCGGAGGGGGCAGGTGGGCCAAATTAGGAGTGCAAGGGGCTAGGGGGGGATCGGCATGACCCCTTCACTTCAATGGGGGTGTCACGGTAGGCGTTCGGTCCCCTTTCTGGGGGCCCTCAATAAAAGGGGGGATTTCGGGGATTTAGGTTTGTAGAAAAAATTGTGACGCACGGGGTTTGGTCAGGGTGACAGCGCTGCAGGGTAATCCTGATGACGAGGGGTGTTACTAATGTCAATTAACTTTCTTAAAATTTTGAAACCAAAATTTTTTTTTATTTTGTAATGTTGGTACACTGTGAAGATTGTGTCAATATTTTTTGTATGTTTTTTTTTTTTCTGCAAAAATTCTGAAATTTTCCCCCCCAATAAAAAGTGATCGTATGTATGTATCGTATTGTATCCTCTGAGCGGTTTGTTAGGGCAGAAGGTGTTAAGTCTTCCCCAGGCAAGACTTATCCCCAGGGTTAGGCGGGTAGGGGTGCGATCAAAGGCAAAAAACCCGGGGTTTTTTGTCTTTTGATGGTATAGCTGAGGACGTCCCGGGAAGTAGGTTGGAGGATGCATTTCCCAGAAATTTCACTGAGTAGGTTGGGGGGGGCCCCCCTACCCCCGTATGTGTGTGGTTTTTGACCGTATGAACAAATTTAAAACTTGTTTTTATACGCCGGGACTTTGTGGTGAAGCTTTATGGATAAAACTGTCTCTTATGCGAGTCCCTCCCCCCGTTTCCTGACCTGGTTAGTACAGCGCGGGCCCCCGCGACATGAGTCCCAAGGGTTGGTTTCTCCATAGTTTTTAAAAATGCTAGCAAGCCCGGACCCCGCCCCGGGTGAGGTAGGGTAAGGATCAAGTGTTTCAACTTGCACTTCTTTTCTTCACTCGCTTTACCTACTTAAAATTTAAAAAAACCAATAGCAGGATGGGGGTTTTCTTCTCTTCCGCTCTCAAGGTGGCAGCTTGTCACGTAATACCTCATTATCAGTTTTGACAGGAAAAAGGAATCTTTACCCCCATTTTGGACCCCCAAAAAAAAAATAATTTTTGTGAAAAATTTAGTCCTTAAAAACTGCGCCCCCTTTTTTTATTCCCCTTTGAGGCCGTTAAGTAGATCGGGCCCCTTCGCAGGTTTTTTCAATTAAGAGCGTTTCTTTTTTAGGGAAATACGCTTGCCCCTTTTTAAGGATTTCCCCTTTTCAGGGTTTCCCAAAAACTTAGGACAGTTTCCAAAGACGAATTTTTTTAAGTATTTAAAATCCAAAGGAAGGTTTCTGTTAATCGTTCTTTTGACGGCACCTAAAATTTTTTTCTGCGAACCCTTTCCCGGGGGGTTGGACCCAAATTTTTTTGGGGGGCCCCACTCAACGTGGTTCCCACCCCCTATTAAAACCCCTTGTTAAGGGGGGGGAAAAAATAAAAGGTAAAGAAGAGGGGGGAATATACAAGCTAGGAAAAAAAAGTAATAAAAAAGAATCTGTTCATTTTAGGACTGACCCCGAATCTTATTAAAAGGTAAAGACACTACAGAATTGTTTATGCAGGTACTGACCTACAGTTGTATCATAGCAGGTATGCATACGAATCTGTTCTTTTAAAGGTACTAAAAAAGAATGTTCATAGGGTATGACCCACAGAACTTGTTCACTAAAGGTATGACCCCCAAAATCTGTTACTGCAGGTTGCATACAGTTGTTTCCCAAACAGGTATGACCTACAGTTTGTATAAACAGGTATGAAAAAAATCTGTACCCTAGCAGGTTGACATCAGAATTGTATCATGCAGGTATGAATTAAAACCCCGTATCACTGCAGGTATGACACAAGAATTGTATCCTAACGGTCTGACCAAGATCTGTATCACTAGCGGGGGCTGACCACAGACTGTATCATAGAGGTAGAACCCAAATTGTACCTAACAGGGACTGACCAGAATTTTATACTAGAGGTATAACCCCCCAAAAATTTATACTAGCGGTATACAAGAATTGTACCTAGCGGAGAACCCGACCCCTATCACAGCAGGTTACCACAAAAACTGTTTTTCCCACAGGTAGACCCCAGAATTGTATATGAGGACTGAATAAGAAACTGTATTAAGGTACTGAAAACCCCAAATCTTTCACTGAGGTATGACAAGAATTGAAAAATAAGGTATTGAACACCGGGGAAAAGAATTGTTATAAGGTATAAACAAAATCTGTATATAGAGGGATGACACAAAAATTTATACTACGGATGAAACGAATCTGACACTCAGTTTTAACCCCGAAATTTTATAAAAGGGTTGAACAAGATGTATCATGGGTACTGACAAAGAATTGAAACCCAGGTACTACCCAAAAAATTGTATATGAGGGATGACCCCGAATCTGATCCTGCGGTAGAACTACGAAATTTTAACCCACAGGAATGACCCCCAAAATCGTACTAGGGTACAAACCCCAGAACTGTACATGGGTCTGACACAGAATCTTATCAAGCAGGTACTGACACCACAGAATCTGTATCACTAGCAGGTACTGACACCACAGAATCTGTATCACTAGCAGGTACTGACACTACAGAATCTGTATCACTAGCAGGTACTGACACCACAGAATCTGTATCACTAGCAGGTACTGACACCACAGAATCTGTATCACTAGCAGGTACTGACACCACAGAATCCGTATCACTAGCAGTACTGACACTACAGAATCTGTATCACTAGCAGGTACTGACACCACAGAATCTGTATCACTAGCAGGTACTGACACCACAGAATCTGTATCACTAGCAGGTACTGACACTACAGAATCTGTATCGTTAGCAGGTACTGACACCACAGAATCTGTATCACTAGCAGGTACTGACACCGCAGAATCCGTATCACTAGCAGGTACTGACACCACAGAATCTGTATCACTATCAGGTACTGACACTACAGAATCTGTATCACTAGCAGGTACTGACCCCGCAGAATCTGTGATGTGTAGCCCAGCTGTGTCTGGAGCCACGTGTTCCCAGGAGGATGCAACCAAGGTAAACCCACAATGACCCATATGCACACAACACATCTGCACTTTTCCCTATATCCACCAGAGCGAGCTCTTCCGCAGTAGATAAAAGGCAGTGTAGACACCTGAGACTAGTTCAGATCTCCTCAGAACGGCAGTTACCTCAGAACATCCTAGTTACCAGAGAACATCAGATCTCGAGTTACCTCAGACATTTAGTCTAGTCACCTTAGACAAGCTGAGAGGGAGAGATTAGCCTGAGAGAGAGAGTGTACTTGAAAGACCGAAGTTTACAGCTTGAACTTAGTTTATTTAGTGGAGTCCAGTAATGGTGGGAAGGATTGCCACTTAGCCTGGTCAAAACTGAGTCGACTGAGGTATTGTTAGTGAGCGAGCGTGCCGACGATTTGAGAGCAGTGAAGAGGAGGAAAAGCTGCTATCTACTGCTAGTGTGTGCTTATGTTAAAGGTGAGAGTAGGACGAAAGGCGAGTGGAAGAAAGAAGAGAGTGACAGAGGTAGAAACAGCATTGATCGCTTACCTCTACTCTGAATCACCGGACGCCGGGTCCGAGCTTGCTAGCATCTACACGACTAGTAGGAGATACCGGAGACCCTGTGGGACTTCAAGTCGCAGGGGCCCTGCAGTGCTGATACGTAACCGAGGTCAGGAAGACGGGGGTCTAGCAGGACGCTGCATACAGAGACACTGTTCTGTCCACAAGAAGGCTTCACCACAAAGTCAGCCGGGCGTATATGAGAAGACAGAGTTAGACTTCGTTCTATACAGGTCAGAAACTCACACACATACAGGAGTACGGAGGCCCTACACTACTCAGTGGGATTACTGGAAGTGCATCCTCCACTCTGACAGCTTCCCGGGACGTGCCTGCATCTACCATCAGTAAAGGTACAGAAAGAGACTTTCGTGTGTGTGTCTGCCTTATTGATCCTGCACCCCTACACCGCCATATACCCTGAGGGATCAGTCTTGCCTGTGGAAGACTTAACACCTTGCTGCCCAATAACAACCCCTCAGAGGATCTACCCTGCAGCGCTGGTCACCCTGACCAGGAACCACAGGTGGCGTCACGAACATTTCTACAAACCTATAATCCCCTGTAAATATCCCCTTTTATTGAGGTGAGCCCCCAGGGCAACGGACCGAGCTGTGCTACCCGTGACATCCCCCATTGAAGTGAACGGGCTCGGTGCTGAGTACCCAACAGGCCCTGGCTACGGACGACTCATCTTTTAACTTGGCGTCACGAACAGGATCCGAAGCTCGCTATATGCGAGTCCTGTGTGCCTGAATGGACTGTTTTTGTGCAAAAGACTGTATTGCTGTTTTTGTGATTTTTGTCACCATTTGCCGCCATATTGCCGCCATATTCGCGCCCTGAGGCGCTGGTGAAGAAGAAGGGCGTGTATTCGTGGGCGTACCCCCCCCTGTGGCGCGAAAGTTATGGCCGCCCTGTCAAAATGCTTCTACAATGTCAGAGCATGCCCCACTGCAAGAGAGATCCGCCTCCTCTTTATCCTCAGTGCAAGGAAGAGAAAGCGAAAGTCCCGCCTCCACGGAAAAGACCGGAGCGTTCCGGATGGAAAACACAGTCTGGCTTGGAGTGATATGGCGGAAGGACAGGAGTTACTGTGTGGGGGAACGGCGGTGCGCAGACCCCGTTCCCCTGAAGAGGTGCATCCTGTGCCCGAAACATCCCCAGGTCAGGAGGGCAAAGAAGTAATGTATCGTGTGGAGGAGGTGGATGCAGCGCTGCGGGACCTGGCCCGACACCGCGCAGAGATGGAGGCGATGGAGCGGAGCTGGCGTGCCCTGAAACTGCGGCTGCAGTGGGACCAACTGCTCTCCCCCCTGGATGCGCAACTGCCACCCGCCCCACCACTGGAACCAGCGGCTGAAGAGGAACCGGAGGCCGGCCCCAAAAGAGCTGTACCTAACCCCGCCGAGGCCGCGGCGGGAGGAGAGGAGGCTGAGGAGGCCTTGCCCGGATCAGAACGCCAGCCAGGCCTGGAGCCAGAGGCGGCAGCGATAGCAGCGAAATGCAGTCCCCCGGTAGGGACGACGGAAGGAATCCTGCCCGATGCAATGGAGATCGACTGGGAGGAAATGGAGCTCCTGGACGACGTGGAGTACGCCGCCCAGAAGGAGAACGAATGGAGACGCCGTGAGCAGGAGGAGCGGCAGCACGGGAGCAGCGTGAGGCCAAATTAGATGAGTCGCACAGCCAGGGCCTATGGGGTACTCGGCACCGAGCCCGTTCACTTCAATGGGGGATGTCACGGGTAGCGCAGTTCGGTCCGTTGCCCTGGGGGCTCACCTCAATAAAAGGGGATATTTACAGGGGATTATAGGTTTGTAGAAATGTTCGTGACGCCACCTGTGGTTCCTGGTCAGGGTGACCAGCGCTGCAGGGTAGATCCTGATGACTGATGGCTGGTGTACTAATGTCAATTAACATTATCTTATATACACCTGAACTACCCACTTTTATTTATTATGTAATGTTGGTACACCTGTGCAAGATTTGTGTCCTAATATTTTATGTACTGCTGTTTGTATTGCTGCTGTAATACTGTAATTTCCCCCCGGGATCAATAAAGTGTATCGTATCGTATCGTATCGTATTGTATCCTCTGAGCGGTGTTACTGGGCAGCAAGGTGTTAAGTCTTCCACAGGCAAGACTGATCCCTCAGGGTATATGGCGGTGTAGGGGTGCAGGATCAATAAGGCAACACACACACACGAAAGTCTGTTTCTGTACCTTTACTGATGGTATAGCTGCAGGCACGTCCCGGGAAGCTGTCAGGGTGGAGGATGCACTTCCAGTAATCTCACTGAGTAGGTGTAGGGCCTCCATACTCCTGTATGTGTGTGAGTTTCTGACCTGTATGAAACGAAGTCTAACTCTGTCTTCTCATATACGCCCGGCTGACTTTGTGGTGAAGCCTTCTTATGGATAAAACAGTGTCTCTGTATGCAGAGTCCTGCTAGACCCCCGTCTTCCTGACCTCGGTTACGTATCAGCACTGCAGGGCCCCTGCGACATGAAGTCCCACAGGGTCTCTGGTTTCTCCCACTAGTCGTGAAGATGCTAGCAAGCTCGGACCCGGCGTCCGGTAGTGCAGAGTAGAGGTAAGCGATCAATGCTGTTTCAACCTCTGTCACTCTCTTCTTTCTTCCACTCGCCTTTCACCCTACTCTAACTTTTAACATAAGCACACACTAGCAGTAGATGGCAGTTTCTCCTTCTCTTCACCGCTCTCAAAGCGTCGGCATGCTTGCTCACTGTAAATACCTCAGTTGACTCAGTTTTGACCAGGCTAAGTGGCAATCTTTACCACCATTACTGGACTCCACAAAATAAACTAAGTTCAAGCTGTAAACTTCAGTCCTTCAAGCCCTGCAGTTCCCTTTCCTTCACTTCCTTCTGAGGCTCTGTCTGAAGTAGCTATCAGGACCTTCCGTCAGACTGATCTATGCACACTTCAAGAGCTAGTTTCCATTTTTCTAGGGAACTATCAGCTTGTCACGTTCTAAGGTAGCTTTCCTCTCTGCTCATCTGAGGTAACACCAACAACTATATGTGTACATGTATTCCCTTTAAAAGACGTAATTTTTATTAAGATACTTTAAAATACACCAAACCCAGTGAAGGTATAACTAAACGTTAATACCGATAATACTATTCTGACAGACACCCTAATATATTCCTGATCTGCAGACTACCTTGCCGTGGAGGTTGGCACCCTAAAAGTTGCGATTTGGCGCCACCACTCAACGTAGGCTCTCCCTAACTCCCCTATTAATCCCTTAGTTAAAGGTGGGAAAACAATAAATGGTAGTAAGAGATGAAGGGAGTCTTGAAACTATACAATGTCTAGCAGAAAAAAATAGATAATCAAATAGAATCTGTATCACTAGCAGGTACTGACACTACAGAATCTGTATCGCTAGCAGGTACTGACACTACAGAATCTGTATCGCTAGCAGGTACTGACAGTACAGAATCTGTATCATAGCAGGTACTGACACTACAGAATCTGTATCACTAGCAGGTACTGACACTACAGAATCTGTATCACTAGCAGGTACTGACACTACAGAATCTGTATCGCTAGCAGTACTGACACTACAGAATCTGTATCGCTAGCAGGTACTGACACTACAGAATCTGTATCGCTAGCAGGTACTGACACTACAGAATCTGTATCGCTAGCAGGTACTGACACACAGAATCTGTATCACTAGCAGGTACTGAGCTACAGAATCTGTATCACTAGCAGGTACTGACACTACAGAATCTGTATCACTAGCAGGTACTGACACTACAGAATCTGTATCGCTAGCAGGTACTGACACTACAGAATCTGTATCCTAGCAGGTACTGACACTACTAGAATCTGTATCGCTAGCAGGTCTGACACAAGAATCTGTATCACTAACAGGTACTGACACACAGAATCTGTATACTAGCAGGTACTGACACACAGAATCTGTATCACTAGCAGGTACTGACACAAGAATCTGTATCACTAGCAGGTACTGACACCACAGAATCTGAATCACTAGCAGGTACTGACACCACAGAATCTGTATCACTAGCATGTACTGACACACAGAATCTGTATCACTAGCAGGTACTGACACTACAGAATCTGTATCACTAGCAGGTACTACACCACAGAATCTGTATCACTAGCAGGTACTGACACACACAGAATCTGTATCACTAGCAGGTACTGATACCACAGAATTGTATCACTAACAGGTACTGACACCACAGAATCTGTATCACTAGCAGGTACTGACACACAGAATCTGTATCACTAGCAGGTACTGACACACAGAATCTGTATCACTAGCAGGTACTGACACTACAGAATCTGTATCACTAGCAGGTAACTGACACTACAGAATCTGTATCACTAGCAGGTACTGACACCACAGAATCTGTATCCTAGCAGGTACTGACATACAGAATCTGTATCACTAACAGGTACTGACACTACAGAATTGTATCACTAGCAGGTACTGACACCACAGAATCTGTATCACTAGCAGGTACTGACACCACAGAATCTGTATCACTAGGAGGTACTAACACCACAGAATCTGTATCACTAGCAGGTACTGACACTACAGAATCTGTATCACTAGCAGGTACTGACACACAGAATCTGTATCACTACAGGTACTGACATCGCAGAATCTGTATCACTAGCAGGTACTGACACCACAGAATCTGTATCACTAGCAGGAACTGACACACAGAATCTGTATCACTAGCAGGTACTGACACTACAGAATCTGTATCACTAGCAGGTACTGACACCACAGAATCTGTATCGCTAGCAGGTACTGATACACAGAATCTGTATCACTAGCAGGTACTGACACACAGAATCTGTATCACTAGCAGGTACTGATACTACAGAATCTGTATCACTAGCAGGTACTGAACACAGAATCTGTATCACTAGCAGGTACTGACAGAATCTGTATCACTAGCAGGTACTGACACCACAGAATCTGTATCACTAGCAGGTACTGACACTACAGAATCTGTATCACTAGCAGGTACTGACACCACAGAATCTGTATCACTAGCAGGTACTGACAAATCTACCTACAGGAATCATTGTATCACTAGCAGGTACTGACACTACAGAATCTGTATCACTAGCAGGTACTGACACCACAGAATCTGTATCACTAGCAGGTACTGACACTACAGAATCTGTATCACTAGCAGGTACTGACACACAGAATCTGTATCACTAGCAGGTACTGACACTACAGAATCTGTATCACTAGCAGGTACTGACACCACAGAATCTGTATCACTAGCAGGTACTGACACACAGAATCTGTATCACTAGCAGTACGACAACGACTGTATCCTAGCAGTCTGACACACAGAATCTATCACAGCAGGTATGAACCAGAATCTGTATCACTGATCTGACACAGATGTACACTAGCAGTACTGACACACAGAATCTGTATCCTAGCAGTACGACACACAGTCTGTTCTAGCAGCTACCCACAGATCTGTATCACTAGCAGTACTGACACACAGAATCTGTATCAAGCAGTACTGCCACAGAATCTGTATCCTAGCAGTACGACACCACAGAACTTATCACAAGTACTGAACACAGAATCTATCACTAGCAGTCTGACACTACAGAATCTATCCTAGCAGTACTGACACCAGATCTGTATCCTAGAGTACTGACACACAGAATCTGTATCACTAGCAGGTACTGACACCACAGAATCTGTATCCTACAGGTACTGACACACAGAATCTGTATCACTAGCAGGTACTGACACACAAATCTGTATCACTAGCAGTACTGACACACAGAATCTGTATCCTAGCAGGTACTGACACCACAGAATCTTATCACTAGCAGGTACTGACACACAGAATCTGTATCACTAGCAGTACTGACACCACAGAATCTGTATCCTAGCAGGTACTGACACACAGAATCTGTATCACAGCAGTACTGACACCACAGAATCTGTATCCTAGCAGGTACTGACACACAGAATCTGTATCACTAGCAGTACTGACACACAGAATCTGTATCACTAGCAGGTACTGACACCACAGAATCTGTATCACTAGCAGGTACTGACACTACAGAATCTGTATCACTAGCAGGTACTGACACCACAGAATCTGTATCACTAGCAGGTACTGACACACAGAATCTGTATCACTAGCAGGTACTGACACTACAGAATCTGTATCACTAGCAGGTACTGACACTACAGAATCTGTATCACTAGCAGGTACTGACACCACAGAATCTGTATCACTAGCAGGTACTGACACACAGAATCTGTATCACTAGCAGGTACTGACACCACAGAATCTGTATCACTAGCAGGTACTGACACCACAGAATCTGTATCACTAGCAGGTACTGACACCACAGAATCTGTATCACTAGCAGGTACTGACACCACAGAATCTGTATCACTAGCAGGTACTGACACACAGAATCTGTATCACTAGCAGGTACTGACACCACAGAATCTGTATCACTAGCAGTACTGACACCACAGAATCTGTATCACTAGCAGGTACTGACACCACAGAATCTGTATCACTAGCAGGTACTGACACACAGAATCTGTATCACTAGCAGGTACTGACACCACAGAATCTGTATCACTAGCAGGTACTGACACACAGAATCTGTATCACTAGCAGGTACTGACACCACAGAATCTGTATCACTAGCAGGTACTGACACCACAGAATCTGTATCACTAGCAGGTACTGACACCACAGAATCTGTATCACTAGCAGTACTGACACACAGAATCTGTATCACTAGCAGTACTGACACCACAGAATCTGTATCACTAGCAGGTACTGACACCACAGAATCTGTATCACTAGCAGGTACTGACACCACAGAATCTGTATCACTAGCAGGTACTGACACACAGAATCTGTATCTAGCAGTACTGACACACAGAATCTGTATCACTAGCAGGTACTGACACACAGAATCTGTATCACTAGCAGGTACTGACACTACAGAATCTGTATCGCTAGCAGGTACTGACACTACAGAATCTGTATCGCTAGCAGGTACTGACACCACAGAATCTGTATCACTAGCAGGTACTGACATCACAGAATCTGTTTCACTAGCAGATACTGACACCACAGAATCTGTATCACTAGCAGGTACTGACACCACAGAATCTGTTTCACTAGCAGATACTGACACCACAGAATCTGTATCACTAGCAGGTACTGACACCACAGAATCTGTATCACTAGCAGGTACTGACACTACAGAATCTGTATCACTAGCAGGTACTGACACCACAGAATCTGTTTCACTAGCAGATACTGACACCACAGAATCTGTATCACTAGCAGGTACTGACACCACAGAATCTGTATCACTAGCAGGTACTGACATCACAGAATCTGTTTCACTAGCAGATACTGACACCACAGAATCTGTATCACTCGCAGGTACTGACATCACAGAATCTGTATCACTAGCAGGTACTGACACCACAGAATCTTTATCACTAGCAGGTACTGACACTACAGAATCTGTATCGCTAGCAGGTACTGACACTACAGAATCTGTATCACTAGCAGATACTGACACCACAGAATCTGTTTCACTAGCAGATACTGACACCACAGAATCTGTATCACTAGCAGGTACTGACACTACAGAATCTGTATCACTAGCAGGTACTGACACCACAGAATCTGTATCACTAGCAGGTACTGACATCACAGAATCTGTTTCACTAGCAGATACTGACACCACAGAATCTGTATCACTAGCAGGTACTGACATCACAGAATCTGTATCACTCGCAGGTACTGACACCACAGAATCTGTATCACTAGCAGGTACTGACACTACAGAATCTGTATCACTAGCAGGTACTGACACCACAGAATCTGTATCACTAGCAGGTACTGACATCACAGAATCTGTTTCACTAGCAGATACTGACACCACAGAATCTGTATCACTAGCAGGTACTGACATCACAGAATCTGTATCACTCGCAGGTACTGACACTACAGAATCTGTATCACTCGCAGGTACTGACATCACAGAATCTGTATCACTCGCAGGTACTGACACCACAGAATCTTTATCACTAGCAGGTACTGACACTACAGAATCTGTATCGCTAGCAGGTACTGACACTACAGAATCTGTATCTCTAGCAGGTACTGACACCACAGAATCTGTTTCACTAGCAGATACTGACACCACAGAATCTGTATCACTAGCAGGTACTGACACTACAGAATCTGTATCACTAGCAGGTACTGACACCACAGAATCTGTATCACTAGCAGATACTGACACCACAGAATCTGTATCACTAGCAGGTACTGACACTACAGAATCTGTATCACTAGCAGGTACTGACACCACAGAATCTGTATCACTAGCAGGTACTGACACCACAGAATCTGTATCACTAGCAGGTACTGACATCACAGAATCTGTATCACTCGCAGGTACTGACACCACAGAATCTTTATCACTAGCAGGTACTGACACTACAGAATCTGTATAGCTAGCAGGTACTGACACTACAGAATCTGTATCACTAGCAGGTACTGACACCACAGAATCTGTATCACTAGCAGGTACTGACATCACAGAATCTATATCACTAGCAGGTACTGACATCACAGAATCTGTTTCACTAGCAGGTACTGACACCACAGAATCTGTATCGTTAGCAGGTACTGACACCACAGAATCTGTATCACTAGCAGGTACTGACACCACAGAATCTGTATCACTAGCAGGTACTGACACCACAGAATCTGTATCACTAGCAGGTACTGACACTACAGAATCTGTATCACTAGCAGGTACTGACACCACAGAATCTGTATCACTAGCAGGTACTGACACTACAGAATCTGTATCACTAGCAGGTACTGACACTACAGAATCGGTATCACTAGCAGGTACTGATACTACAGAATCTGTATCACTAGCAGGTACTGACACTACAGAATCTGTATCGTTAGCAGGTACTGACATCACAGAATCTGTATCACTAGCAGGTACTGACATCACAGAATCTATATCACTAGCAGGTACTGACATCACAGACTCTGTATCACTAGCAGGTACTGACACCACAGAATCTGTATCACTAGCAGGTACTGACACCACAGAATCTGTATCACTAGCAGGTACTGACACCACAGAATCTATATCACTAGCAGGTACTGACATCACAGACTCTGTATCACTAGCAGGTACTGACACCACAGAATCTGTATCACTAGCAGGTACTGACACCACAGAATCTGTATCACTAGCAGGTACTGACACCACAGAATCTGTATCACTAGCAGGTACTGACACCACAGAATCTGTATCACTAGCAGGTACTGACACCACAGAATCTGTATCACTAGCAGGTACTGACACCACAGAATCTGTATCACTAGCAGGTACTGACACTACAGAATCTGTATCGCTAGCAGGTACTGACATCACAGAATCTGTTTCACTAGCAGATACTGACACCACAGAATCTGTATCACTAGCAGGTACTGACATCACAGACTCTGTATCACTAGCAGGTACTGACACCACAGACTCTGTATCACTAGCAGGTACTGACATCACAGACTCTGTATCACTAGCAGGTACTGACACCACAGAATCTGTATCACTAGCAGGTACTGACACCACAGAATCTGTATCACTAGCAGGTACTGACATCACAGAATCTGTTTCACTAGCAGATACTGACACCACAGAATCTGTATCACTAGCAGGTACTGACATCACAGACTCTGTATCACTAGCAGGTACTGACACCACAGACTCTGTATCACTAGCAGGTACTGACATCACAGACTCTGTATCACTAGCAGGTACTGACACCACAGAATCTGTTTCACTAGCAGATACTGACACCACAGAATCTGTATCACTAGCAGGTACTGACACTACAGAATCTGTATCACTAGCAGGTACTGACATCACAGAATCTGTATCACTAGCAGGTACTGATACTACAGAATCTGTATCGTTAGCAGTTACTGACACCACAGAATCTGTATCGTTAGCAGTTACTGACACAGCTGCATGAATCCGCGACTTTTTACACACCTTAACTGTAGCCGGTAACGGCCTCTTTAACCGCTTCACAACATTAACTGAATTAGATTCAGCGCCATGAGATGTGCCGGGCTTATTAACGACATCTGACAGACTGACACCGGAGGAATTAGCAGACATAGTTACAGATGGTGCTGACGGTTGTATAGCATGCGCCAGCCGTATGATGAATGGATCTATGAAGGGCTCCTTACCATCAGCGAGCTGATCAATCTCACGGTCAAGCGCCTCACGAGTCTGTTGGGCTGTGGCATTCATAGCGCTGGATGTGCTTGCTGCTGGCTCTGAAGTGTTTGGTTTTTTGCTTGTGTTTTCGTGTCGGCGCTATCACTTCTGGGTACAGTTCTGTTGTGTCATTCAGAAGGGTGTTCGATGGCTGAGCGGCGCTTGAGTGAGGTATTTCACGCTGTACTGTTGACACAGGGCGTCCAGCGCGTTGCGTCACACAGAGTGGCGGCTGCGGCTGTGCTCTTACAGGTCCACTAGCAGGCTGTATCGGTGTCAAGAACGGCGTTGCGCTCTTCTCGTTGAGCTGCAGTGGTTGTAGAGTGGCTGTAGGTGTTTTCTTCTGAGTTTACATTTAGCTGTGGGGGAAAGATTGTACATGTGGCAGATATATGCGGAACAACGGGATCGTTGGTGAAGCAAGTGTAACATTCGCTGTATCAAGACTATGCAGATATATCAAAATATCCACTTACGAGCCTGCGTTGTGGTCTGGAAGAATACAGTGGTGGCTTCTAGAACATCTATGAGGTTCTCCATTAGCAACGGTATTTTATCTTTTGTAAATATAATTCTCTTAGGCTTCAGTTTACAATCTATAAATAAAAATATAGTCATTAGTAGAGGCAACAGCAACTTTCTCCAGACGTTTGTGCAATACAAGTTTTCATACCACGCAAACCTTTACTTTTCTTGCTCGCGGCCCGTCGTTGCTTTTTAGGGTCTTTAGAAACCGGGTTGTTTCTCGGTGAGTTGGCTGTGTACGGGCTCATAGGCTCCGCGATCATCGTGACATCTATAAAGAGTTAATATTTATTTACACGTCTAAATTCACGCACCTAAGAGAGAGATCTATATATATATATATATTCACCCACACAGACTCACAACGTACCCACGATGTCTCGTGCTAAATGATCGCTCCGCCTCAATAGCGCTAGTACACGCCGTCTCAGGTAAAATACAGGCTTTGAGATCAGTCACACTCAAGGAGGCTAAAAACTCAGACACCTCAAGGCTCCTCATACATGATTCCTAAACAAGAAAGAATAAAACAATATAGAAATAATATACAAAACAGCTCTTAATTAGAATGTCATACTAGCATTAGTGTTTATATAAGCCATAAAGCATACCCATCTCCGAATCCATAAATATGTCTGGAAGAGCGTCCAAAAAATGTTGGCCCTCCATCTAAAATAAAATTACCTGTGTGAATTTTCTCCGCTCTCTGTATTAATTCTACACAGTGGGAAAATACGTTTTATATAGTAAGTGAACTAAATTTACGCCTAGTGCATAAATATGACTATATTAGCCAAAACATGTGTAATACAGAATAAGTCTTTATACAGGAGTAAACAGGGTCGGACTGGCCCACCGGAGGATTCTCCGATGGGCCCTGGCATCTGTGGGGCCCTGGCACCTGCTGGCATACAGGGGCCAGTTGCCTAGGGCCCCCACTGCTCCAGGGGCCCCCAGCCGGTGGCGTGTCACTAATAGCGGCACACCACGCAGCTGCCATGGAGGCCCCGTGCCAGCGGAGCAGCAGCGGGTGACAGGAGGCAGGAGCCCCTGTCCCCGCTGCTAAAGATAAATGAATATTCACTGCTTCCCATACAGGGCCGCCATCAGGGCATTACAGCCCTTACTAATGTATGGGGCCCGGTGCTTTAGGGGGGCCCGCCCAACGCCCGAGCACGCTGGCAGCACAGTCCGGCAGCAGGCGCAGCACTTCGCTGCTTTATATTCCCCACTGTCCCCAGTCCTGACCTCCTGGCTGGCAAATTAAATGGGCAGGCACTGTAGCTTTAAGCTACTGCCCGCCCTGATGCATCATGGTCCAGCCGTGACGTCACACGCTGCTCTGCTCCACTTCCTCATTCTGGAGCAGAGCGAGCAGCGTGTCACGTCACACACTGCCACCTGGCTGGGAGTGGTGGACTGGACCGGGTGCAGGCGGCAGGCAAGCTCAGCAGGGTGAGTAGTCTGTCGCAGGGGGGGCCCGGCCAGGACAGCCGCAGCGCCAGCATCCACCACACACCACCAACAGGGCCCAGGGCAGGAAGGGGGGGCCCAGCATCCACCAAAATGGCCCCCAGGGCAGGCGGGGGGGCCCGCAGGCGCAGCATCCAGCAACAGGGGCCCTGGGGACCCTGTTGGTGGATGCTGCGGGCCCCTCCTGCCTGCCATGGGTGGGGCCTTGTTGGATTGCTACGTGTGGCCGACCCCCTGCCTGCTCATCATATGGGGTATAAAATCTATGGAGCATCATATGGCGGCATAATCTGTGGGGCATCATATGGCGGCATAATCTATGGAGCATCATATGGGGCATAAAATCTATGGAGCATCATATGGGGGCATATACATCTATGGGGCATCATATGGCGGCTTAAAATCTATGGAGCATCATATTGCAGCATAATCTATGGGGCATCATATGGCGGCATAATCTTTGGAGCATCATATGGCGGCATAATCTTTGGAGCATCATATGGGATATAATCTATAGAGCATCATATGGGGCATAATCTATGGAGCATCATATGGGGCATAAAATCTATGGAGCATCATATGGGGCATAAAATCTATGGAGCATCATATGGGGCATAAAATCTATAGAGCATCATATGGCGGCATAATCTTTGGAGCATCATATGGCGGAATAATCTTTGGAGCATCATATGGCGGCATAATCTTTGGAGCATCATATGGGGCATAAAACTTATGGAGCAACATATGGGGGCATATACATCTATGGGGCATCATATGGCGGCATAAAATCTGTGGAGCATCATATGGGGGCATATACATCTATGGGGCATCATATGGCGGCATAAAATCTAAGGAGCATCATATGGGGGCATAAAATCTATGGAGCATCATATGGGGGTAAAATCTATGGGGCATCATATGGGGCATAAAGTATATGGAGCATCTTATGGGGGCATAACTTTTATGGAGCATTATATGGGGCCCATCATTAACTGAATACAATAATCTGCAATCAGAAATACAGTGTGTATTATATATATATATATATATATATATATATATATATATATATATGATTTCAATTAGTTTAAAACATGTATGTGACACATTCCCTTGAAGAAAGATAATTAAAATATACAAAAAAAAAAGTTACCAAATGTTTGAGGTTAGAGTAGAGTAGGGCCCTGCCAATAGAGTCTACCTTGTCGTGGTAGGAAGAGCAAAATTCACCACACACTACAATTGATTACTATGCAGAAAAATATTTTTATTTGAAAAATTATCCAATCCAAAAGAAGAAAGTGCCAGTGCCGTAATAATAATATGTACAATATACAGATACCCAACGTTTCGACCCTCCCGGATCTTAATCATAGGGTACTAGAGAAAAATAGAAGAAACATAGTGTGAGGCAATTATATACAGTGATTACATATATAACATATATACAGATATGGGCTGGATCATATATAATTGATTGCGAAAAATGTCATGTAGATAATAATCCAGAAAGTAGAATATATCGTTAAAGTACATATGGAGCCTCATTATACAATCTCAACATGGAGATATATAGAGTAATGATTTATATAATCATAGTAGAACAAAAGCACAATGATATAAGAAACAAAGAAGTAGCGCATTTCTACCTTGTAAAATTAGTACAACAGAGATATGGCACATAGTAGAGGCAATAAATTCCTTGTAAATTCCCTTATAGCAGAGCCAGATGCTGCAGATAATATCAAAATGATTAATTAAATAAATATAGGGAAATAGGGGTCACCATCATTGAAATGTCAGAGATTACCTGCTGTGTACAAAGAGCAGGAGTTAAATGTATCCAGAATAGGGTAAAGTCTGTCCTGAGCGGCGTCCTGATAGCCTGTACAGGGCAAATGGAACACAAATTATAGCCCATTATAGTGGCAGATGGAGTGGACTATTTACATGAAAACATACCTTTGGAGGTGGATGAAATGAGAATATAGGCGGCGCACCTGCGCCCTGCCGTGTACAGAAAGTAGGGGTTAAATGTGCCCTGGATGGGGTTAAAACATGTCCTGGATGGCGTCCACAGAGCCTACATGGGGTAAATGTGGCATAAGTTGCAGCCCAGAGTGATGGCAGATGGGGTGAACCGCTTTGAATCAAAGACATACCTTAAGAAGCGAATGTACAGGTTTACAGGCGGCGCTCCTGCACCCTGCCTTGTCTGCTGGGTGACCAGGTGTATGGGAAGGGAGCAAATGGGGGTTTAAATGCGGGGCCGTGTACCGCCGGACCGGAAGTGCGTCATCCGGACCGGAAGTGACACGGCGCAACATGATCTGATGTAATCGTGCATGCGCGATAGCGGTAGCGGCCGCCATGTTTTCGGTGGGAAAAGGCAAATATAAGCAGGACTATGAGAGACACTAATCTGTATAGGAGACAAAATCTAGGGGGAGGAGACTAGAGGCCTGCATGTGGCGCCGTGTCACTTCCGGTCCGGATGACGCACTTCCGGTCCGGCGGTACACGGCGCCGCATTTAAACCCCCATTTGCTCCCTTCCCATACACCTGGTCACCCAGCAGACAAGGCAGGGCGCAGGAGCGCCGCCTGTAAACCTGTACATTCGCTTCTTAAGGTATGTCTTTGATTCAAAGCGGTTCCCCCATCTGACATCACTCTGGGCTGCAACTTATGCCACATTTACCCCATGTAGGCTCTGTGGACGCCATCCAGGACATGTTTTAACCCCGTCCAGGGCACATTTAACCCCTACTTTCTATACACGGCAGGGCGCAGGTGCGCCGCCTATATTCTCATTTCATCCACCTCCAAAGGTATGTTTTCATGTAAATAGTCCACTCCATCTGCCACTGTAATGGGCTATAATTTGTGTTCCATTTGCCCTGTACAGGCTATCAGGACGCCGCTCAGGACAGACTTTACCCTATTCTGGATACATTTAACTCCTGCTCTTTGTACACAGCAGGTAATCTCTGACATTTCAATGATGGTGACCCCTATTTCCCTATATTTATTTAATTAATCATTTTGATATTATCTGCAGCATCTGGCTCTGCTATAAGGGAATTTACAAGGAATTTATTGCCTCTACTATGTGCCATATCTCTGTTGTACTAATTTTACAAGGTAGAAATGCTCTACTTCTTTGTTTCTTATATCATTGTGCTTTTGTTCTACTATGATTATATAAATCGTTACTCTATATATCTCCATGTTGAGATTGTATAATGAGGCTCCATATGTACTTTAACGATATATTCTACTTTCTGGATTATTATCTACATGACATTTTTCGCAATCAATTATATATGATCCAGCCCATATCTGTATATATGTTATATATGTAATCACTCTATATAATTGCCTCACACTATGTTTCTTCTATTTTTCTCTAGTACCCCGTGATTAAGATCCGGGAGGGTCGAAACGTTGGGTATCTGTATATTGTACATATTATTATTACGGCACTGGCACTTTCTTCTTTTGGATTGGATAATTTTTCAAATAAAAATATTTTTCTGCATAGTAATCAATTGTAGTGTGCGGTGAATTTTGCTCTTCCTATATTTGTTGGTGCCGCTTAGGACCAATTCACCAGCATCTCCTATACACTAGACTTGAGTGCACACCATTTCACCCATATTACCTTGTCGTGGTGGCAGGCTTAAAAAAATCTTTTGGTCAAAACAAAAGCTGATGTCTATGCATGTGATTTGATGTTAATGTGTCATTGG